>JAPDOI010001757.1:0-145016 GCA_029168955.1 Aplectana chamaeleonis
GCAGACCGAATGAATACTGCGCGTGGTGAATGAAGGTGGGTCGGCCTGAAGCCCTTGGCTCATCGTGCCCGGCGAACGCCGAACGAGATACTACACGAAGGGTGGGTGGCCGGCGAAGCCAGCGCCATCGTTCGGCGAAGCCGAACAGATACTACGCCGCGTGGTGAATTGTGGTGGGTCGGTGAAGCCGGCCCATCGTTCGGCAAAGCCGAACGAATACTACGCGTGGTGAATTGGCGGTGGAGTCGGCGAAGCCGGTCCATCGTTCGGCGTGGCCGAAACGAGATACTACACGAAGGGTGGGTGGCCGGCAGAAGCCGGCACCACCGTTCGGCGAAGCCGAACGAATACTACGCGTGGTGAATTGTGGTGGGTCGGTGAAGCCGGTCCCATCGTTCGGCAAAGCCGAACCAGATACTACGCGTGGTGAATTGTGGTGGGTCGGCCGAAGCCATGCCCATCGTTCGACGAAGCCGAACGAGAGTACTACGCGTGGTGAATGGAGTGTGGGTCGGCGGAGCCGCGCCTATCACGTTCGGCGAAGCCGAACAGATACTATTATTACAGGGAAAGGCCGGCCGGTAACCTCATGGTCAAACAGAAGCGGGCCTATGCGTTCGGCGAGGCCGAACGAATACTATGCGTGGCGATTGGAGGTGGGTAGGCCAGAAGCCGGCTCCATCGTTCGGCGTGGAGCCGAATGGATACTGCGCGTGGTGGTGAATGAAGGTGGGTCGGCGAAGCCGGCCCGTCGTTTGGCGAAAAGCCGAACGTGAATACTACGCGTGGTGATTGGAGGTGGGTCGGCGAAGCCGGCCCATCGTTCGGCGAAGCCGAACGTGAATACTACGCGTGGTGAATGGAGGTGGGTCAGGCAAAGCCCGGCTCCATCGTTCGGCGAAGCCGAACGAATACTACACAGAGGGTGGCCGGCAAAGCCGGTCCCATTTGTTCGGCAGAGCCGGAATGAATACTTACGCGTGGTGATTGGAGGTGGGTCGGCGAAGCCGGCCCATCGTTCTGGCGGAGCCGAATGAATTACTGCGCGTGGTGAATGAAGGTGGGTCGGCGAAGCCGGCCCAGTCGGCATTCGGCGAAGCCGAACGAATACTACACGAAGGGTGGGTGGCCGGCGAAGCCGGTATCGTTCGGCGAAGCCGAACGAATACTACGCGTGGTGAATTGTGGTGGGTCGGTGAAGCCGGCCCATCGTTCGGCAAAGCCGAACGAATACTACGCGTGGTGGTGTGGTGGGTCGGCGAAGCCGGCCCATCGTTCGACGAAGCCGAACGAGTACTACGCGTGGTGAATGGAGGTGGGTCGGCGAAGCAGGCCGCTGATACGTCGAAGCCGAACGAATACTATACGGAGCGTAGCAGGCGAAGTCGGCCCATCGTTTGGCGGAGCCAAACGAATACTACGCGTGGTGATTGGAGGCGGGTCGGCGAAGCCGCCCCTCGTTCGGCGGAGCCAAACGAATACTACGCGTGGTGATTGGAGGTGAGTCGGCGAAGCCGGCACATGATACGTCGAAGCCGAACGAATACTATACGGAGGGTAGCAGGCGAAGTCGGCCCATCGTTTGGCGGAGCCAAACGAATACTACGCGTGGTGATTGGAGGTGGGTCGGCGAAGCCGGCCCATCGTTCGGCTAAGCCGAACGAATACTACACGGAGGGTGGCCGGCGAAGCCGGCCCTTCGTTCAGCAGAGCCGAATGAATACTACGCGTGGTGAATGGAGGTGGGTCGCCGGAGACGGCCTATAGTTCGGCGAGGTCGAACGAATACTATGCGTGGTGATTGGAGGTGGGTAGGCAAAGCCGGCCCATCGTTCGGCGAAGCCGAACGAGTACTACACGGAGGGTGGCCGGCGAAGCCGGCCCATCGTTCGGCGGAGCCGAATGAATACTACGAGTGGTCAATGGAGGTTGGTCGGCGAAGCCGAACGATTACTACGCGTGGTGATTGGAGGCGGTTCGGCGAAGCCGCCCCTCGTTCGGCGGAGCCAAACGAATACTACGCGTGGTGATTGGAGGTGAGTCGGCGAAGCCGGCCCATCGTTCGGCGAAGCCGAACGAATACTACGCGTGGTGAATGGAGGTGGGTCGGAGGAGCCGGCCTATCCTTCGCCGAAGCCGAACCAAGACTAAGCGTGGTGAATGGAGGTGGGTCGGCAAAGCCGGCCCATCGTTCAACGAAGCCGAACGAATACTACACAGAGGGTGGCCGGCAAAGCCGTACATTGTTCGGCAGAGCCGAATGAATACTACGCGTGGTGATTGGAGTGGGTCGGCGAAGCCGCTTAATCGTTTGGCGGAGCCGAATGAATACTACGCGTGGTGAATGGAGGTGGGTCGGCGGAGCCGGCCCATCGTTCGGCAAAGCCGAACGAATACTACGCGTGGTGAATTGTGGTGGGTCGGCGAAGCCGGCCCATCGTTCGGCAAAGCCGAACGAATACTACGCGTGGTGAATTGTGGTGGGTCGGTGAAGCCGGCCCATCGTTCGGCAAAGCCGAACGAATACTACGCGTGGTGAATTGTGGTGGGTCGGCGAAGCCGGCCCATCGTTCGGCAAAGCCGAACGAATACTACACAGAGGGTGGCCGGCGAAGCCGGCCCATTGTTCGGCAGAGCCGAATGAATACTACGCGTGGTGATTGGAGGTGGGTCGGCGAAGCCGGCCCATCGTTTGGCGGAGCCGAATGAATACTACGAGTGGTGAATGGAGGTTGGTCGGCGAAGCCGAACGATTACTACGCGTGGTGATTGGAGGCGGTTCGGCGAAGCCGCCCCTCGTTCGGCGGAGCCAAACGAATACTACGCGTGGTGATTGGAGGTGAGTCGGCGAAGCCGGCCCATCGTTTGGCGAAGCCGAACGAATACTACGCGTGGTGATTGAAGGTGGGTCGGCGAAGCCGGCCCATCGTTCGGCGAAGCCGAACGAATACTACGCGTGGTGAATGGAGGTGGGTTGGCGGAGCCGGCCTATCGTTCGGCGAAGCCGAACGAACACTACGCGTGGTGAATGGAGGTGGGTCGGCAAAGCCGGCCCATCGTTCGGCGAAGCCGAACGAATACTACACAGAGGGTGGCCGGCGAAGCCGCGCTCATTTACATTGTTCGGCAGAGCCGAATGAATACTACGCGTGGTGATTGGAGGTGGGTCGGCGAAGCCGGCCCATCGTTTGGCGGAGCCGAATGAATACTACGCGTGGTGAATGGAGGTGGGTCGGCGGAGCCGGCCTATCGTTCGGCCAAGCCGAACGAATACTACACAAAGGGTGGCCGGCGAAGCCGGCCCATCGTTCGGCGGAGCCGAACGAATACTACGCGTTGGGTGGCCGGCAAAGCCGGCCCATCGTTCGGCGAAGCCGAACGAATACTACGCGTGGTGAATTGTGGTGGGTCGGTGAAGCCGGCCCATCGTTCGGCAAAGCCGAACGAATACTACGCGTGGTGAATTGTGGTGGGTCGGCGAAGCCGGCCCATCGTTCGACGAAGCCGAACGAGTACTACGCGTGGTGAATGGAGGTGGGTCGGCGAAGCAGGCCCATGATACGTCGAAGCCGAACGAATACTATACGGAGCGTAGCAGGCGAAGTCGGCCCATCGTTTGGCGGAGCCAAACGAATACTACGCGTGGTGATTGGAGGTGGGTCGGCGAAGCCGCCCATAGTTCGGCTAAGCCGAACGAATACTACACGGAGGGTGGCCGGCGAAGCCGGCCTCGTTCGGCAGATCAAATGAATACTACGCGTGGTGAATGGAGGTTGGTCGGCGAAGCCGAACGATTACAACGCGTGGTGAATGGAGGTGGGTCGGCGGAGCCAACCTATCGTTCGGGAAGCCGAACGAATACTACGCGTGGTGAATGGAGGTGGGTCGGCAAAGCCGGCCCATCGTTCGGCGAAGCCGAACGAATACTACAGAGGGTGGCCGGCGAAGCCGGCCAGCCGTTCGGCAGATCCAAATGAATACTACGCGTGGTGAATGGAGGTTGGTCGGCGAAGCCGGCCCATAGCTCAGCTAAGCCGAACGAGATACTACACGGAGGGTGGCCGGCGAAGCCGGCCCATTACCGTTCGGCAGATCCAAATGAATACTACGCGTGGTGAATGGAGGTTGGTCGGCGAAGCCGAAACGATTACTACGCGTGGTGAATGGAGGTGGGTCGGCAAAGCCGGCCTATCGTTCGGCGAAGCCGAACGAATACTACACAGAGGGTGGCCGGCGAAGCCGGCCCTTCGTTCGGCAGATCCAAATGAATACTACGCGTGGTGATTGGAGGTGGGTCGGCGAAGCCGGCCCATAGTTCGGCTAAGCCGAACGAATACTACACGGAGGGTGGCCGGCGAAGCCGGCCCTTCGTTCGGCAGATCCAAATGAATACTACGCGTGGTGAATGGAGGTTGGTCGGCGAAGCCGAACGATTACTACGCGTGGTGAATGGAGGTGGGTCGGCAAAGCCGGCCTATCGTTCGGCGAAGCCGAATGAATACTACGCGTGGTGATTGGAGGTGGGTCGGCGAAGCCGGCCCATCGTTTGGCGGAGCCGAATGAATACTACGCTTGGTTATTGGAGGTGGGTGGGCGAAGGGGGCCCATCGTTCGGCAAAGCGGAACCAATACTACGCGTGGTGATTGGAGGTGGGGCGGCGGAGCCGGCCTATCGTTCGGCCAAGCCGAACGAATACTACACAAAGGGTGGCCGGCGAAGCCGCTCATCGTTCGGCGAAGCCGAACAGATACTACACGAAGGGTGAGTGGCCGGCGAAGCCGGCGCCATCGTTCGGCGAAGCCGAACAGATACTACGCGTGGTGAATTGTGGTGGGTCGGTGAAGCCGGCCCATCGTTCGGCAAAGCCGAACGGAATACTACGCGTGGTGAATTGTGGTGGGTCGGCGAAGCCGCTTGCTCCATCGTTCGGCAAAGCCGAACGAGTACTACGCGTGGTGAATGGAGGTGGGTCGGCGGAGCAGGACCCTCGTTCGGCGAAGCCGAACAGATACTTTACGGAGGGTAGCAGACGAAGCCGGCCCACCCTTTTTCGGAGACCAAACGAATACTACGCGTGGTGAATGGAGGTGGGTTCGGCGCAGCCGCCCATCGTTCAGCGGAGCCGAACGAGTACTACGCGTGGTGATTGGAGGTGGGGCGGCGAAGCCGGTCCATCGTTTGGCTAAGCTGAACGAATACTACCTGTGGTGAATGGAGGGTGTCCGGCGAAGCCGCCATTGTTTGGCGGAGCCAAACGAATACTACGCGTGTTGAATGGAGGAGGTGGGTCGGCGAAGCCGGCCCATCGTTCGTCTAAGCCGAACGAATACTACGCGTGGTGATTGGAGGTGGGTCGGCGAAGCCGGCCCATCGTTCGGCTAAGCCGAACGAATACTACGCCTGGTGAATGGAGTGTGGCCGGTATAGCCGACCCATCGTTTGGCAAAGCTAAACGAATATTAGATGGGGGTGGCCGACGAAGCCTGCTCACTGCGAGGATGCAAATGATACGTACCGATTTTGCGTGTCGCCACTTATGAGCGCAGCATGATTGGAGAATTGAAAACATTGAGCAGTTAAAAGGCTTTTTGACGTCATGTTTATTTGCTTGCTTGACCGTTTTTCAAAAAGGACAACTATACTACTGCCATCGTGGTATTCGGTCTTTGGAACGGCGCTGTCCCCATGGTTGTAGACGTACTGGTCAATTCACATTGCTTTCACAAGCATGTTTAGGAGCTTGTACCCTACATTAGGAAGTGAAATTTATTGTTCCTTCGCGAGCGTATGTGTAGCTGGGATACAGACAGTGTGAGTGTGGGATAGTTGAGTAGCAGCATACGCGCACACGCGCGCGATAAACCTTAGTGAATTCGACGCTAAAGCAGAGGGTTTGCAGCCTTCAAGTCAAGTGGCTGCCCCGGGCTAGGGACCCGAAGGGTCACTAGTCGAACGACAAAAATTATTGAACAAACTGGTATAGTACGATGTTCATCCACGAAGGAAGTGTTCAGAGTGTTAAACGCATCTGCTAAAACGATTTCTGTTTTGTTCCTTCTGGGCATTCATAGTAGAACTGCCTAGTATCCCACCCCAAGCTACTGGTTCAAAGAAGTTGTAAGCTCAACAAGGTCGTTTTCTGTAGCTATTCATAGTCGTGTTTGGCGCTTTAAATACTGTGCTTATCTGGGTCAAATTCCGGTCCGCATTTGCGCCTCGACACGCTTTGCGGCCGCGCGCTTTCGAGTCGGAAGAGTTTCCAGTGCCGCAGCCGCCGATCTGTTGACTCTAGGTGGGTTTTAGTAACTGGAAACTAAACAAAATTGAAGAAAACTGTATAAAAAAGCCATATCGAGTCGGCTTTGGCGCTAGAAACGCGACTGACTCGGGCGCGTGCGGCCGCAAAGCGTGTCGAGACGCAATTGCGGACCGGAATTTGGCCCAGATAAGCACAGCAATTCCCCACCAAGACGAAATTTGGACGAAAGCACGTTTTTCGAACTTTCAACAGACTGATAGCGTTTGGGTTTTCTTACGTGATTTTATTGACTACTCACACCGACTGTTTTCAGGTTGTCGAATCGAAATTATTCAAAAATTGATTCGATTATATCAGAATCGAATCAATTCGAACCTTAAAAAGGAGCCATGCGAATCTGTAAAAATTTGGACCTCAAAAATAGGGGTCACTCCAATCTATTCGATGCTCGGTGTCTCCGTCCAGAGCATGTGCGCTTTGAATATGGTGACAAGGTTTCAAATCTCATCCCGTCGATTTATGTGCGCGACTAATCGGCTTCTCAAAACGTACAAAGTTCCGCGGCGTGGCGTAAAATCGTTATTGAAATCTATGGTGGACAACAGGGACGAGCGGAATTCCGTGTTTCGCGTTCCCAAACCGGCAGTTTCGCACATTTTTGGCATTCCGCGTTCCGCACTCCGAAAACCGCGGAAAACACTGCGGATGACGGAAGCATCGGGCCATCTTGGACGGAGGAAGATTTCAGATGAATTCTGAATTATTTCGCGTTTCGAAAACCTTATTTTCGTGCATTTTCAGGCGTTTCGCGCCCGATTTTCGGAAGCCGAGAAAAAAAAACGAAAACCGATTTCCGAAGTTTATTATTTAGATTCCGCTCGTTCCTGGCGGGCAAACGCCTGACGGGTCATCCTTTTGTAAGAAATAAATCGACTCGTAGTCGTCTTCGATGATCTTCCCACTTCACGTGTGCGAGCCTAGAGGACTGCTCTAAGGGAGTCATTTTGGAGCAGGTGTCTGCTTGAAAACGTATCATAGCTGAAGTCTTAAGACCCTTCACCAAAAGAACGTGTGGGCAAGATGCTGAATTCCATACGGGGGCTCTGTCATTTTCAGTGCCCCCACATTTTCGTTATTTTTTGCATACTCCAAGACATGCAGTTACAATACCGCCGCTATCCAAGGGTCAAAAGTGGGCGGAATGGGCGAAGTCGGCAACTAAAGCGTCTTTCGACCACAATTCGCCACAAAGTGCTCCATTTTCAATTTCGAAAACGCCGAAATGTACAGCATGATGCGATCTAGTCAATCGTGCGAAAATATTCAGGGAAATACGGGAGGAACATAATTTTCCAAGGTAAACTATATTTTCATGTTGAACCATGCTAGAGATCGCGTTTAGTTGCTTTTGATCGAATGAGCTCGTTATCTTGTGATAACATTATCAAACTCACACCAAACCCCATCTTAAAAAGCGTTGTCATAGGCAAATCCCAATTTCTTTCTATACAGTTAGATAGATTGTGTCGCGGAGAACATTTTGGTCCTTTCGAAATTGAAAACGGAGCATTTTGAGGCGAGTCGGGGTCGAAGGACTCTTTAGTTGCCGACTTCGCCCATTTCGCCCACTTTTTACTCTTGGATAGCAGAGGTATTGTAGGTCCGTGGCTTGCCTCCTCAAGAAAAAAGATTTGAATCTCACCCACTGTTGGCGCCGGAGGTTTGAATCTTACCCGGCGGCTGGCGGTATGGTGAACTGATCAGCTGCGCTCCTCTCTCGGCCTGAATCGATTAGGCCTCTTTCAGAGTTTGATCGCTGTGCGACGCGACCGAATGAAAACCCTGCGTATTGATCTGGTCGCGTCGCGCGATCAGGTTGCAGGCCTTTCAGACAAGATCGCGGAGAAAGTCGCCCAATCGCGCGATTGGGCGACGCTGGCGATACCAGATCGCGTCGCCGTGCACTGCACGGCGACGCGATTTCGATCGCGGCGACCGCTTAAGGCACCCTCGTTCAAATTTCTCTACTTTTACCCGTTATTTCTACTTTTTTATTAGTTCTGTTCTTTCAGGCAGCTTACCCGCATTCTCGACTGCCGAGGTATGTAGTGATTCGCATCGCGGAACATCTTCTATTTCTTGGGAAAAATAATTTTTAAATTCATTCTCTGTTTCACTTTGAGAAATTCGAAGAAATTCACTAGTTTATTCATCTATATTATTCCTCTCCCGCATTATTAAATGCAGTGTTCACGATAAAAACTGTGTTTCAGTTTACACCAGGAATGGGTAGTGGAGGAGCTCATTGTAACGTTGACGTCGAAAGAACACATAAAAACGAGCCAGGAAAAGCTCCAAAAAAGCCCGAATTTGCCAATTCGAGCGCAAGGCAAACCTCAAAAGCGCAATACACGCCCACCGACGTGAACAAACGAATGCTCGAGATTGTGAGATGAGCGATGATTTCCAATCATTAGCCCCGTTCTTCCCTTCATTCTCAACTTCTCTCTTTACTCAGGTCAGCTCGCATACATCAGCTGCGAAAGACGCAAGTTACAACCCTCGGACAACTCGTCCACCATGTTTCCTTAGCTCAATTTTTGAGGGACCATAACTCCGTTTCCAGAAGGTCTTGCACGATTTTAGAGACATCATTGGAATCAGCATGTTGCCGTTTTCAAGATAGATGGGAAAACAGAAAAACGATTTTTATCGTGAACACTGCCTTTAAAGGCACAGTGCAACCTCAGAATCGCTTTTTCTGTTTTTCTGCCTATCTTGACAACGGTCTCACGCTGATTCCAATGATGTCTCTGGAATCGTAGAAGACCACCTAGGAACGAAGTTATGGCCCCTCAAAAATTTTGCTAAGGAAGCATGGTGGACGAGTTGTCCGAGGCTCGTAACTTCCGTCGTTTGCACCCGATCTACGCGAATCGACCAGAACATAGAGAGAGGTTGAGAATGTAGGCGAAAGAACAGACTAATCAGAAATCATCGCTCATCTCGCCGCTGTTGAGCTCGAAAGATCGTAAAAGGGGCGTGCCAAAGTGGCTCCGGGTGTGGGCGCCCCAGGGTGGCTCCCCCCTATATCTCGCTTATCCGTAGGAGTTGAGAGTTCGCATTTGGCAGGGGCTATACAGGTTGGGTCTACTTCACATTTATGTGGAAATCTCAGATTTCGTCCCTGAGCTTGGACTGTGCCTTTAAAGGCAGTGGTCACGATGAAAAACGTTATCGCAAAAACTGCAAAATACAGCTTAGATCAAAAACAGCTAAAAAACTTTGAAGGTAGCGCTGTGAAAAACGGGCTAGATTTAGAGTTTCTAGGGCCCAAAGAAGTTAGTTCGTGCACACGTTGACAGCGATGACGAAAAAGATCGCAGTCTCATGCCGAGCAGTCAAAAATCATCGACATTCAGAGGAGGAAATAAATGCAAATTTAACGATTAAAAACAGTTGAACAATGAAAACATCACTTCAGTCAATGTTTTTGACTAGATGCGTACATAAATCCGAAGCTTCATTGATTGAAATTCAATTTCAAGCCAGCTGATGTTCTTGATATAAGAGGTCATCGATGCCTATGATGTGGAGTGGGCTCGTCCACCATCAAAAGACAAGATAGTTCAGGTTCCAAATTTGTCCCAAAACAGTGGTTTTTTCGCGATTTTTTCTTATGGGTCCTACTACTCGAGACCCATAAAAGGATTTGGAGAGAAAAAGACGACAAGCACATTTGATCGCGACCACTGCCTTTAAGATCACTGGTTCTCATGAAAAAATTTTCCAATAATTATTTGTAATGGTTAAGCGTCCATGGGTGTGTTGAACTCGTTTTGAGGGTGGATTTTTGTGCTCTGATCTTTTTTCTTATTCTCTCAGTTCGTGAACTGCCGCACCAATTATAAATCTCAGGATGCGCGACACAAACCACGAAGCTTTCGAATAAAAAAAGGGAAAAAAACAAAAAAATCGTTATCGAAGATATTCAGCACCACCCACGGCCAGCAAACCCTCACAAATAATTTTTCACAATATTTTCCATACACAGATGAATACAGCAAATAAACACAGCTGTAGTTTGCGGTATTTATTCGCTGTACTTATTGAAGCTGACTATGCGTCTATTAAAATGTGTACGTGAAAGTGCGTGATCGCCAACATTCGCGATCGGGCATTTACACTTCCAAAGCCTGCGATTTCCACGGCGACGTGACGGTCGCATCGCCGTGCACACGATCGCACCGCACAGCGATCGAACTCTGAAAGAGGCCTTAGCCGGCCGGCGCACGCGACCACCGCGCCAACCGTGGGTGAGATTTTAATGTTTTTTCTCGAGGAAACAAGCCATGGACCTAACTATAACTCTCGCTGCCGTTCAATTTTTCCTTGTGATGTTCTTTTTTTTCATGGTTGAAAGTGGGCAGAGGAAAACACTACAGTTGAACAACTGTCGAAGAACACAGTAGGGTCACCGAACCAGGGTCAACAATCAGTGCATCCTGTTTACTTCTGGAAATATTGTTCTCCGTGGTACACATGACCGTCAAATAAAGTTACTTTCTATGAATGATGCTAAAATGTTTGCAGCTGAATGCGACATCAAAACCTGGCCTGCCATGAGACAATGTTTTTTTTTATTTGAATTGAATCTCTCAGTTGATGCCAACCACAAAAAGAGGTGTTTGTTTTGTAGTTGTTATGACCTCAGCGGCCACTAGAAGAGTGATTTTGCAAACTTTTACTGTAGCGCAATTTAAGAACACTTAAAGAGAATTTTCCATGCCTAAAATGCATACCTTCCTTCTTTGAACAGAGAAGCAGTATGCAGCTAAAGCAACTTACATGTGATGATACCAACTAAGACGAAAAAAAGAATCAGCAAATTATCTCTGAAATAGCATTCTGAATAGAGAAAACCTGTCCGACTTCTCAATCTGCAGCCAATTGGTCACCAAAAGTTCAATTTGATTCCGCCACTGTCAACAAGTTCGTTAATTTCACGAAGATCATGTCACAAGACATACGGTAACGCCCAGAATTCTTAAGATACAATATTTTTTCAACAACAAACTGTTGATGCGCTTGGGCTCATCGAAATTTGATGGAACATGAATGCGTTTTAGTGCACCAGAAAACATTCCTGATACAGACTCTAGGTTGGTTTTCCACTATGGTTTATCTCAACGTTACAAGGACTTGGTGCGGTTGCGGATTCCTCCTAACATACGGTAGTCTGCCTGTGGTATCACTCGTTTTGCCGGAGCAGCTGCTATAAATTGCCCGTGCTTTCACCGATACGACTACATCTGTGGAAGCAATGAAAACAGGTGAAAATGTGAGAATGGAAACAGAAATTCACCGAAGAACCTCAAATTTTTCGAAAAAATGAATGATAACACAATTAGACTACCGTATGTTAGCACGAGTTCGCAACCGCATCAAGTCCTTTTAACATTGCGGTAAACTATGCATATGGAAATGAGGAACGATTTTGCGTAGTTTCCGCAAGGCACAACTTGCCCAACATCGAAATGATTTTCCGTTTTTCTGCTCAGAGTGGTGATTACAAATATAGTGCCGCTCATATAGTGCCTCTCAAAACCTTATGCAGACGGAGGTACAACCTCCCTCCCCCCCCAAAAAAAATTAGTGACTATCGCCAAGATATCGAATGTTTGGAGCGTGACAGTGGGGAGGAAATGAACCAACGTCCCTCCGTGCAAACCGTGGTCAACTCCTCCTTGAAAGAGGCTCTTTACAAGGAAGAAGTGCTGGCCGGTCTAAGCTTTTCCACGGCTTCTACTACAAAGGGCTTCCATCGATAGGAATTCAGGACCCGCTAGGAAGTTCCCACCCAGAGCAGTGTGTTGGTTAAGAGGTCCACCTGCTCCATCGGACGCCAGCTAGGGGATAAGTAAGTAAAGTAAATACGTACCCAGGTCCCACTTATTTCCTGCAGATGAAAAGCGTTCACTGCATGGATGCCAAAAGTGTGTGCACCCCTCACGTTCGCGTCTACTGAGGGAAGGTCGCTAGGAGAAAGTAGACATTTCGAACAAAATGCAACTATTTAGGATCACTTTTTGGCGGAGATTCTTAATTTAACCTTTCTAGCTGCGCTCTATTTCTCTGAACGGAAAGGAATTATGAAGCGTTCAACGTCTGACTCACAGGCGCATTTCAGCTTGATTTTCATGGATCTCTAGAGCATCCTGTGATGCACCGATCTGAACTTCGAACCAGAAATCGTTCCACTGGGTGATTGTGCGTAAAAATATGCTGCGATGATAAACTAAAGGGCGAGTTCAGATGAGGCCATTCGATGACATAGCCAAGGTGGCCATATTGCGCATGGGACGGGGGTGCCCGCCTTCAATGGAGAAGTAAAGTAACAAATTCGAATCCTTGTCACGACCTATTTTTCGCACTCTTACAAAGATTCGCATTTACATCCAGTGTATGGATGAGAAACAAACCCTTCGTGGGAGAGAACGTTATTGAGAATGCACGTGTCTGAGTCGTTGCAGTTTCATGTCCACAGTTGGATCTTTAAAATAAAAAAATAGTCCGTTATCAAATTTATAACAATGATAATTTCTCTAGTGCAGATGGGGTAATTTACACATGAATGCTGGAACAACTTCTTGCAATGAGAACAACGACCGAAAGGACTTCCTTGACAAGTATCAAAATCGCAGAGTCCAATTGGTAGGGAGCAGTACTTAACGGGAATTTCGAAATGACTAGAATGCTTTTTAGAACACAAAATATAAGCATTCGAGAATTCCCTTGAATCCTGGAACACAGACCTGGAAATACACAAGAGTTGGTAATTGGGGTTTCTTTTTGGAAAACTGCCGTAGGTTGCGGTGGGTAAATAGTCTTACCGAACGGTAACCGAACAAACTAGTCCAGATAACAACAACTGGGTAGGGCCTACAAATGTAATGACTCGTATATCATAGATCACGATGGTTTTTCAATTTGAAACTCATTTTAATTGAATTAAGAACTGCTTGATTACAGTCTTCCTGCATATCCATTCTAGCTCTCGAAATTCAATTTACCCAGATTCATCTCAGAATGGCTCAGTCCATAACAACTAATGACCGTGATATTTTTGCTCTACGTACTTTCCTGATGATACACTCTTGATTCGTGGCCCTTTTTATTAGCTCCAAATTGCAATTGTTGGCTAACTGCCGTGTGTATTTTATTACTGTAATTGCTTTGACCTGCCTACGGCGGGTATTTGTATTCTGTGCGCGTCGGCAACGACGTATTATAATAAATAATAATAAATAAATAATAATAGTAAGAAGGGATCTCATATTCATATTCAGACTCTCTGTACGATGTTCGGCGGGATTTTTAGGCTTCCTGAATTCCACAGAGATGAGGAGCCCTGTGATTTTTAGGAGCCAGAAATCAAGGAAAAACTGCGCAAAGTTTTTAGGAGGTTTTTGGAACGCAGAGCTCGATTACGGAGGTACATTTATCTCACAAGGGAGCCACAATAAGTCATAGCGGCCATTCCAAATGAAATGTACTTTTCTAGAATCATTTTCGGACGAAAAGTCCGAATATGCCCATCGCAGCTGCCCCCACTCTGAAAAAAAGTTATGAGCGTTTTTCAAAGCTTCGCGGCAAGGTAAGGGTACCCCCATGGAATTTTTAAGGTGTTTTTAAATTTTCCTTCGGATTTAGCTAAAAACATGTATGTAGGGGTAATCTGGGGTGCTGAACACGAATCTGGGGTTCACTTGTGGAAATTTTGAGATTTACTGTAGGTTACGGTAGATAACATGCCATTTAGGAGGCAAAACTTACCGCAATATTCCGATAATCAACAAATGAACATCAAATTCGTATTCAGCACCTCAAATAACCCTCACACGGAAACTTTGAGACAAATCTGAGACTTTGACCAAACTACCGTATACCCACCGTAATCTACCGTAAGCTGTCAAAAATCGATAAAATGACATCAGATTCGTGTTCAGGACTCCAAATAACCTCCAGAGATATAATTTGAGCATGATCTATAGTAGCACTCCGGAAATCGTCAAAAGTCGCGTTTTGCCGTAAAATTCTCCCCCGATGGAAATCTGTGAACGAATACAGTCGAAAACTTCTGAAAATCGATAAATGAACCTCAGATTCGTGATCAGCACCCCAAATAACCCCCCAGAACGAAATTTTAGTCAAATCTGGAATATTTTTCTCAAATCCTTCGAGAGCCCTCTAATTGCTATAAATTGACGCCCAACCGAAATTCCGTTCAAGTCCAAAACGCTGTTAGTCCGCGCAAAGTTTGGAAAATCTTTCTTCAACCTTACTTTGCTTAGTGGGGTAGTTTAGGGCGCTGAACACGATTATGAGGTTCATTTCCGGATTTTCGTAAAAATAATGCGCTTTTTGGAGGGTACAATAAGTAGGAAAATCAGAGAAAAAATGGCTATAACTTTTTTCACAGTGGGTCTAGGCAGCTGCAATGTGCATATTCGGACTTTTCGTTTCGTTCAAGAATGGTTCTAGAAAAGTACATTTCATTTGGAATGTTCACTATGACTCATTGTGGTTGCCTTGTCAGTTTCAAGAAAGGTTAAGTTAGGTTACGGTGAGCATGATGACAATTATCTATAGTAGCTTAGAATTAAAGGACTATAACACCGTTCAGAGAAACACAGGACAGCTATAATAGTCAAATTAGATTTTTTTTTGTCGAGAGTTGAAATCTAAAAGCGTTTCAGTGACAGTAGCCACTTCTGCAGATGACGTTCACTGGCCAATTCTGTTAGGCATTACGACTCTTCTTTCCGTTGTGTTCTGTCCTCCGCCCCAGTAACTCTGAATCCTCAGCTGCCAACAGCCCCCACTCTGTTGTACATAGTAATCTGAGCGATCTTCGCACCAAGCCGTCTGAATTTTCTTTTTTCACACGCACTCATCATCCGACCAAAGACTCCTGGCTACACTGCCCGTCATGTTTTAAGGTAATCTTCTGGCGGGGGAATTTCTACTTTGTATTGTCGATTCTGCCCTCCCACTTCATTCCTAATACCCCCACGGACGGAGCTTTTAGCACCTTCCTATCCATAACCCTGAGGTGTCCAAGGGTACAGTTTCCTACAGTTAACTCAATTAGTGGAGATCTGTAATGTCAACCGTTTGGGTCACAGGAGCTTGAGAGAATGTGCGAGGAGGAGGGAAAAACTTCTACCCTCGTCACCTGAACGGATAGGCGGAGCGCGCCGTCTATACGCTGACGCGATTATCAGGATTTCAAAAGTGGGGAAAAGATTAAAGAAAGCGACGTTTGAAGGCATCGTTAACGATGGATATCGTTTTTGAGGTTTCCATATGTAATGAGAGATCTAGCATCCTATATAACAGCTTGTTGAAAGAAAAAACCCGCAAAAAATCACCAAAAACCCATTTTTTCAGACGGAAGATATCTCAATCGAAGAAAGAGTCGATAGTTTGAGATCGCTGTTTTGACCAACGAACTCGCGATCAAATATACTTTATCTTTCTGTCAACTGGTTCGTGGAGAAGAAAAAGCTAATCGATGTGTGTAGAAAAGTCATTCTTCACGTAATCGTATGGTATATTCCATCAATTTCCCCTCAGCTGTACTGTAAGAATTGTTGATAATCGTACCAAATGACCGACATAGGGCCGGCCTCTTTTGATGGAACTTAGGATATTCGACCTTATTTATCTTCACAATAAGGCATTTTTATTCGAACAAACTCTCCCTACGTTGTTAGGTGGGCCCAGCAAATCACTCGAACCGAAAAATTGGTGAGTGGTTTTCAGCACGCACGATGCCTTTAATGTGGTGCTTAAAGGCATTGTCCACGATGAAAACCGAATTTGGGTTTATGCGTTCATTCGGACTAGTGGGCCATGACAATGTCACTCAGAAAGTTTGGAGTTACAAAACCGTCTCTGATTGAAGATTCGCTTACCTCAAATTGGCTTCCTGGGTTTGGGGGGCCGGCCTTGGGGTCGATCCGTTGTTACAAGGAACAAAGCTCCTGGGTTGCTGACGGCGGGCGTGCCTTGACGCGTCGTAGGGCGCAATACACACGCCAGTCAATTTCGAATTCGGCATCGATCAGCAGCCGGCAGCACTGGACGCAGCAGGTGGGTAGCCCATTTTAATTCAGCTGAAGTCGTAGTTGAGCGGCATCCTTGGTGAATTGGCTTCAACGTTGCGCCAAGGAACGAAGCGTAAAACTGTTCGCCATTCTCTGCGCAACTATCCCAAGTTGATGCCGGCGCGAAATTCAAATTTGCTATGAACTTTCTAAAAATGGGTTTTTCTCAAAAAGTTGACGTTTTTGAGGGGGCGTTTTGCTACCGTTAGTCACTATAGGGATAGTACAACACGAAAACATCAAAAACCCAAATATGGTTTTCATCGTGTACGATGCCTTTAAAGGCAGCATATACGCTCAAAAATGATATCAATTTTATGGAATGAATCGAAGGTCTGAAGCTGTTAATATTCAGAGATAACGAAAAAACCGGAAGAAAATTGACTGAAATGAAGATATAACGGTTCGTCCTATATTGGCCCAGATGTGGACGAGTTTTACCGCTTTGGCTGAAACAGCGGAGCTAGCGACAAATTTGTTGGGATAACGACGCTAATGTACTCGTACGGTCCTTTCTGGAACTCTTACGACCTTAGAAGCGTAAAAAGTGAGCCAAAACAACCGTAATCGAGCCTTGAACATTTGTATTGAAGGGCGGAGCCCGTATCGGTGGGCGGAGAAAGGATGGTTTTGTGACTCAATACGACTCAAAAGTCGGTCATTTTAACTCTTTTTCAACTCTTCGAACTTCGTGAGGGCTCTTATAGAGCCCGTACGACTCTACTAATGTAGTTATCTCAACAACTTTTTTGAGCGTGTCTGCTGCCTTTAAAGGCACAGGACACCCAGAAAATGAATTTCCAGATTTCATGCTAGTCTTGGAGAGAGTCACACGCTGATCACAGTGGTATCTCTGAAATCATCCAAAACCCCTTTTGAACAGAGTTATGGCTCTTCGAAGATGCCTAGATTTTGAGGGTGAAAAATTGGTGGACGAGTTGTCTCAGACCTGTATTTCTCTTCATTCGCAATCCTTGCGTGAGAAAAAACCAGGATAAGGAGACAGTCCGGTAATGGACTGAAGAGCGACGACTTGTTGGAATTCATCCATCCATCGAGCCGCAATCAAGTTCGTAGATGTGGGAGGGGGCCGGGCCTGTGGTGGTGAGCGAAGGGGGTCGGGCCTGTGGTGGTCGCTCATATCTCGCTTATTTGGAAGAAATGAGATCTGGCATTTGGCACATGTTATACAGGAGGGGTCTTCTACACAATTACATGAAAATCTCAAAATTTATATCTGAGGGTGTACTGTGCCTTTAAGGGTACGTAACATGGCAAAACTTGCAGTTACCTTTCTGAAAAAATTTTTTCCCATGGAGGAGTTCTGAAGAAAAATGGTCAGAATAAGACCAAGACTACTATCTACGGCACTGAAGACCGCAGTTTGTCTGGTTTGAGGATGAAATTAGAAAAAGAATGTTATAAAGTTGGGCTCCGCGGAAAAGGTTCATTGGTATAAAATGTCGTGAAATTGTTTCATTAGATTTGTCTATCAAACTGATTTCCTAAATGTATTGAAATTGTTAAATTGATTTGGCTTTTGTTATATGTAGACAACATAATCATTTGTTGTGGTTAAATTGTTGCAAATGAATTTGGCAGGCGCTCTACGAATTATCAGAGTCAAATCACTCGTCAGAAGGTCCTCTGGCGAGCAAATGAAGACAAAAAGAAAAAAAACTACTTCTCAATTAACAATGCTGAACGAAATGTGGCCTTATGGACTGGAAGTAGGGTTTTCGAATGTTATTGTGCCTTTTCAGTGTAGCTCCCTCTCTAATGTACTAGACCTTCCCTTACCGATTAGATAAAAATCACGGAAACGAAGTTTAGCAAAATTTATAAGATACTGACGATATGTCTCCGCGTCATCAACGCTTTGACGGTTCACATTGAGTGGAAACGTTTTTGTGGCTAGACTTGTGCATGTTCCAATCGATTCAATATACGTTCCGACCAAAACCCCTTCTGACGAGTGATTTGACTCTGTTAATTCATAGAGCGCCTGCCAAATCAATTTGCAACAACTTCATCACATTTAATGATTATCTTGTCTACATGTCTATACACCAACAACAGCCAAATCAATTCAGCGATTTCACTACATTTAGAGAATCAGTTTGATAGCCAAATCTAATTAAACAATTTCACGATATTTTATAGCAATGCCAAATCCTTGTCCTTTTCTGTGGAGCCCAACTTTCAGAAATTTCACAACTTTTTTCAAGGGTTTCCCTTCTACAATATCGTCAAATTCTTAAAATCAAGTTGTTTTTTGGAAAACATAGCGGTAGAAATGAAGAAACAACCGCTCCGTAGCTAACTAGGGAACCTCGCATGGCCAACCCCACCATTTAAAATATGATGAATGTTTCCTGCTTAATTCTGGTCCGCTGTCTCCGAAGCTACGGACACTTCTGAACGAAGTTATAAGCGTTTTTGAGGCTTTGTGAAAAGGTAAGGATGCCCCAACAGCCAATTTTTAGGGTGTGTGAAAAAAAAATCGGATTCGGCTCAAAACTTTCTACTGGGGGTTATTCAGGGCGCTGAACCCGAATCTGGGGTCTGTTTGTCGCTGACTTACGGTTACTGTAGGTTACGGAAGGCATGATGCCTGTTAACTGGCTTCACCTACCTTAAATATTCGAAAATCAAAAATGAACCTAAAATTTGTGTTCGGCTTCCCAAATAACATAATCAACAGAGAAATTTTGAGCCAAATCTGAGACTTTGACTAAGCTACCGTATACCCACCGTAACCTACCGTAATCTATCGAAAATCAATAAACGGAATGCAGATTCGTGTTGAGCACTGCAAATAACCCCCAGAGCAACACTTCGAGCCATATCTATCATATCACTCCAGGAATCGGCAAACGTCGCAATTTGCCATCAAATTGCCCTCCATATGGGAAGCTTTGAACGAATCAAGTCGAAAAGCTCGGAAAATCGTCAAATAAACCCCAGATCTGTGATCAGCGCCCCAAATAACATTCCTGGAAGGATTTTGAATGAAATCTGCAACATTTTTTTAAACGCTTTCACAGGTATAAATAAGCGTCCAACCCAAAATCCGCACAAGTCCAAAACGCTATCAGTATGTACAAAGTTTGTAAATGTGCCTTCACCAACATGAGGTCCGTTTCCGGACTTCGCAAATACTAATGCGCGTTTTTGATAGGAAAAAGCCGGGAAATACGAACTTTGACAGGCTATAACTATTGTCCGTCTCAGATGTCCGTAGAAAAATCCGAGTTCAGATTCGAAGAGTGCGTGCTAGAGTGGACTAGAAAACATTTATCAGCTTTCTGATCCGGGAGTACACCATGCGAGGTTCCCTAGTAAGATTAAAAGTAAAAAAAGTTCTCGGCGTATATCAATCCTCCGGGGATGCGCCACACATCCGACTTCCATTCGAAATCGTAGAGGCTTTCGAATGTGTATTGGGCCTATACAATGACTTGCGGGGCCAGCTGATGTTCAAGTCAGTGTTTTTGTCCTCCCACACAAATCTGGTACCAATTTACCGACCCCGAAGGGATAGAAGGTCTGGTTGACCCTGGGCGAGGATCGATCACTCGACCGTGTGAGTGACAGCGGCGCCTCTTGCCACTGCCCCACACTCGCCCCAGTAAGATTGCAGAATAATAAGTACTTGCAAGGCGGCTTCCTACAGAAAAGATACAAGGCATGTACTTTTTGAATGTAAAAATCGAGAACATGAATGAATGATTTTCAAAACGACCCCATTGTTCAGGGTCAGGGCACTATACTAGACATAGAGGGGCAGTACCACCGATTGGTAAGGCTAACAGTCGAAGTATTTTCATAGAGCTCTCATAAAAACAATGTATCAAAGTTTTTCATCATTTATATGAGAAAATCTTGCGTGGCCCCATCCCGTCTAGGATAAACCCAGGGTCAGTCGCTCTAGCCAAACTTCACCGGTTCTTGCTGATGTGGCTGGTCTGCGCCGGCCCATATGTCTGATTCGGAGGCATGACATGCATGCGGTGTCCTAGAAATTTATCTGAGGTCATGCGCACGTCCCTTGATGTCCTGCACATTCCTACTGTGGTCCAGCACATATTCCATGACGTCCTGCTCATCCCTACTGGGGTCCTGTACACGTTCCATGATGTCTTGAAATTTTCTACTGAGGTCCTACACACATTCCACGATGCGCTATTGGGGTGCTGAACACGTTCCATGATGACCTGCACACCCCTAATGAGGTCCGGCACACGTTCTACGACGTCGTGCACGTCCATATTGGAATCTTGCACACGAGTCATGATGTGCTGCACACTTTTACTGAGGTCCTGCACACATTCCATGACGTCCTGCTCATCCCTACTGGGGTCCTGTACACGTTCCATGATGTCTTGAAATCTTCTACTGAGGTCCTGCACACATTCCACGATGCCCTACTGGGGTCATGCACACGTTTCATGATGTCCTGCAAACTCCTTATGAGGTCCTGCACACGTTCTACGACGTCCTGCACAGCCCTATGGAATCTTGCACACGATCCATGATGTCCTTCACACTACTATTGAGGTCCTGCACATATTCCATGACGTCCTGCACACCCCTACGGGGCTCCTGCATCATTTCATGGCGTCCTGCCTACTGCGGTCTCGCATAGTTAAAGGCAACAGACACGCTCGAAAAAGTTGTTGAGATAACTACGCTACTTAGACCGTATGGCCCCTAGTAGAACGCTCACGCCGTTGGAAGCGTTAAAAATAAGTGAAAACTACTAAATTTAAGTCGAAAATTTTCGTCAGCCACGCCCATAAGCTTCAGACCCCGCCCCCTCAATATTCGATTACGGTCACTTCGGCTGGTTTTTAAAGTTTCCAACGAAGAGAGCGTTCTAGTGCAGGCTGTATGGGGTCGAATAGAGTCCCGCCGACGAAAGGAGCGGTGGAGGTAGGCGCGGCGCGGCGTGCCGCGCCGCCCAAGATTTCTCGGCGCCGCCGATCTCCAAATGCTATGACCGGGCCGCGGCAAACTGGAGCGGCGACGCGCTTTTGCGCACTACGTACAGGACTATGGACCTCACATCTAAGTATCTAATTGACTGGTTGTAATAATCAGATTCGCCAAGTTGGAGCTAGATTTTTTTCAGCGGCTTGAGTCATGATCAGTTTTTACATAGGAAAACAATATATGAGTTTTCAAGAAGGACCAGTTGGCAGACAGAGCTTTTCAAAACCTGAGGATTCTCCCCTGAAAATTGATTCCGTGATCGATGTACACTTCCATTATCTTGTATTCATTTTTATAGGATTATAATACTAATATATTTCACCTCACGTATTCTCTAGACTTGGGACCGAATCGAAAGGTTATCCGAGAAACATTCGAACTAATGGAATATTCGATTTACTTGAAAGTCTCAATTTCTAATTTTTAAAAAATTCGACTCGTTCGGGATTCTGGACTTTTAGGTTTCTCGGGTATTCGGTTTATTCAGAGAAATAAATCATTTGTTGAATCCAGTGATCGATTCTTTCAAAATTTTGCATTAATAGGCGTTTTGAATAATCGATTCATTCGGGATTTCAAATTAATTGGTTTTCCGAATATTCGTTTTATGAGAAACTGAAATATCCAGTTTTCCGAATATTCGGAAAAGTTTGGGTCACGACATTCGAATATTCTCTGTCACTAATGAAAAATTGGAGAATATTCGGTAATCATTCAGAAATAATTCGCCAATTCTAATTTTTATATGAACATTCGGACGAATCTTCCGATTATTCGAACCGAACAGAGGACAAGTTTTCAAAAATGTTCATTCACTCCAAAAAAAAATTGAGAGCCCTCATTCAATTATTATTTTTTATTAATTTATTCAACATTTTTAAAAATGCGTTATTCGACGAAATTCATCCAATCGGAATTTTTGAAAATGTCTCATTCAAAAACATTTATTCTTTCAGTGAATTTATAATAAAAAGGTTTTATTCCAAAAGTTCTTAGGCTGGGTATTTTGAAGAAGTGGTCATGCGAACTATTTATTTATTCGGCGTTCTCTGAAAACATGGTAATCGAGTCATTAAGTCATTCCAAACTTAGCGTCTAATGTCCATGTCTTGTACTCACTATTACTTATCGTGGCAACTCTACCTTTTCGAAAAGTAGTTATTCATAAGAGATCGTCTTTCAGCTGAGAAAAAGCTTTTCAAATGGAAATATAGAAAAACGTGATTCAAAAGTTACGTGGGAGCTCTCGGATTCAAGGATTAGAAGAAAATGAGCACCTGAATTGGTGTTGAAATCCTTAAAACTGTTCAAAAATCAAGTTTCACCAGCCCAAAGCCTTACTAATTGAAGTGACTTTGATGCAATTACAAAGTAAAACAGACATTCACCTCATAAACATATATGCGATACCAATTAATCATGGAAAGCAGGCTCGGCCGTCTGCTGTCGCCGCGCCACTTCGCCGCACCGCTCGAGGTTGCAAAGCGGCGCCGCCTGACCACGCGGCAGCCGCCGGCGGCGGGCGCCGCCAGATTCTGCACTCATCAGGTCTAATCGGCCCGCCGCGCCGCCTCGCGGCGCCGCGTGATCGATACGGCTGCACACAATGCTGGCGCGCCGTTGCGCGGCGAGACTCTATTCGGCCCCTAAGAATCTATCGGCTTCGCTATCCCAACCGTTTTATCCTTCATATTAACTAATTCAACCGCTCGGGGAAAACTCTTCCAATTTTACCCAATAACAAAAACAGCCGCTATTCCTGTATTTGCATGCAGTTTTCGTCGTTTTTTTTCGTTAGTTTCACATACTACTAGCTTCTAACCTTCGATTTATGACATAAAATCGATACCATTTTTGAGCGTATCTGCTGCCTTTAGGCGACACTTAAAGGCAGGGTTCTCGATAAAATCGGTTATTGTGCTATCCCCATGGAATGGTAGATCTGACCATCACAAATGTGAAAATAAGGTAAAAATTGGAGAAAAAACGCTCAGGAACAAGTTATGGCTTGGTGTCCTCTCGCCCCCAACTACCGAGATTTGTGTAAAAGCCTGTTTTGCCAACTTTTATTTTGCCTCTAAAGTAATTTTTGAACATTACTGGACACTACTGATTACCTTAACAGCAAAGTAAATGGCGGATAAGCAAGCTTTAATGAAAATCGCGTCAATTAGGGGGCCGGCCGACACCGGTAATTAGCCCTTATACCTTGTTTTCGAGCGTTTTTTTCGCGAATTTCCGGGTTTTTACACTTATTTTTAGTTTTGCGGTGGCCAAATCTACATTCTCATGAGGAGAGCTCAAATGTAGTTTTTATCGCGAACTCTGCCTTTAAGAGCACACCCTGCGACGTCATCTTATCGATGGTGCGCGTGCTACAAACACGAGCCCCGCTCATGAACATCCCTTCCGCACAACCGTCCTCTTCTGATCCGGGCGTTTAGAGTACACCACACTAGCTCAGACGAATATGAGGACCGACCGCGCGCAACTATAGGCCCGACTTCGGGATCGGCGACGTTCCGACCGCATCATCGCGCGCGTTCCGACCGGTAGTTAGCGCGGTCGGACCGGAATTGGCGACGTTCCGACCGCACCATTGCGCGCGTTCCAACCGGTATACCGGCGCGGTCAGTACGGAAGTGTGCGTGTTCCAAACGTAACTCTGCCTCACGGCACTTTGCGTTTGGACCGCGGGCAAGTATGAAATCACGGGCTCTGCCCAGTGGGCGGCGCTTAGAACAGCGCAATACGCTAGCAGGGAACCCTCCAGTCGTGAAGCCTACTACTGGCTGTTATACTCTCTAACAGCCTGCAGTGGAGAGCTTAATTTGGGCATACCCTGCTGGCGTGTTGCAGAAGATAATGCAACGTTCAGACTTACAAATTTATTGATAAAGTAATCACTTGATAATACATGAGCAAGTACTCTAGAGAGCAAGGTATTCATATGGAGTCTCTAAGAAAACAATGACTGATAACGAAAAACCCGTCATATTTCCGTAGCCGATTACCTAAAGTAACAAGTTTTCAAGCGATTCAACGACTTAAAAAAATGGAGTTCGACGGGCGGAGGTGGAGGCGGAGGCGGAGGCGGAAAACGTTTTTGCGTACTTCGAGAGTTCATAACTTCAGAAAGCGGGGACCAGTTAAGAGGAAAGTTTGCACACATATGTAAATTCTTGCAGCGCATCGGATGGTGTACAGCACCATGATTGAAGGGAACAAAAGTTGAACAAATAATATCACAGGCTCAGGAAGGGCGTGGCGACGTTTCGTTCATAGTGGCTCAATGACTACTACCGATTCTCCATCGCGAAAACTCAAACGGAAAAACAGACAAGACAAAACATTCAAGATTAAACATAATCCTTATACTTAAAGCAGTTATGTCCCGATGTTTGTATGTATGTATGTATGTAGAGTTTGCGCAATCATTCTAGTCTGATGAATGGACGGGGCCGCGACGGTAGATCACCCCGCGTGAATCGAAACCCCATTCTTGAGTGAGGCCGCCAACCCCACACGGCTAGCCGCCTGGTCCATGCGTCCAGACTAAACCGAAAACGGACACCATATGTATGTATGTGTGTGTGTGTGTGTGTGTGTGTAGGTGTGTGTGTGTGTGTATGTGTGTGTGTGTGTGTGTGTGTGTGTTTGTGTGTGTGTGTGTGTGTGTGTGTGTGTGTGTGTGTGTGTGTGTGTGTGTGTGTGTGTGTGTGTGTGTGTGTGTGTGTGTGTGTGTGTGTGTGTGTGTGTGTGTGTGTGTGTGTGTAATTGCGTTTCCACGCGGATCTCCTGAATGGCCGATCAAAACAGGGATGAAATGGTACCAACATTTGGGTGGGTGGGACATCCATCGAGTACCAAAAAATCAGCCTGAATCACCTCTTGCGCGCCAGGGGGCAACCGAGTTTGTCCATGGGGCGCACTTTTGGCCTTGGGTCATGAAAACTTCTGTGAGTCGTGTAGCGCTAGAAAGGCTAAGCCCTAATCAAGGTGACAGGTATTTAGTAGTGGTGGATGGGACGCCGTTCAGAACCTCCAGGGTTTGAGGAGTGTGCAGGACGTTATCGATAGTGTGCAGGACCTCAGTGGGAGAGTGCAGGACCCATATGGGAGTGTACAGGTTGTCATAAAAAGTGTGCAGAACCCCTGTGGGAGTGTGCAGGACTTCATAGAAAGTGTGCAGGACCCAAAAAGGAGTGTGCAGGACGTCGTAAAAAGTGTTCAGGACCACAGTGGGAGTGTGCAGAACGTATCAGAAAGTGAGCAGGACCCTTGTGATTGTGTGCAGGACCCAAATGGGGAAGTGCAGGACGTTATATAAAGTGTGCAGGACCCCAGTGGGAGGGTGCAGAACGTCGTAAAAAGTGTGCAGGACCACAGCGGGAGTGTGCAGAACGTGGTAGAAAGTGTGCAGGACTCCAGTGGGAGTGTGCAGGACCCAAAAGGGTGTGTGCAGGACGTCATAGAAAGTATGCAGGACCCCAGTGGGAGTGTGCAGGACCCAAATGGGGAAGTGCAGGACGTTATATAAAGTGTGCAGGACCCCAGTGGGAGGGTGCAGAACGTCGTAAAAAGTGTGCAGGACCACAGCGGGAGTGTGCAGGACCCAAATGGAAGTTTGCAGAGCGTCATATAAAGTGTGCAGGACCCTAGTGGGAGTGTGCAGAACGTCGTAGAAAGTGTGCAGGACCACAGCGGGAGTGTGCGGAACGTCGTAGAAAGTATGCAGGACTCCAGTGGGAGTGTGCAGGACCCAAATGGGAGTGTGCAGGACGTCGTAAAAAGTGTGCAGGACCCCAGTGGGAGTGTGCAGGGCCCGAATGGGAGTGTGCAGGACGTCATAGAAAGTGTGCAGGACCCCACTGGAAGTGTGCAGGACCCCAGTTGGAGTGTGCAGGACCCCAGTGGGAGTGTGCAGGACCCCAGTGGGAGTGTGCGGGACCCAAATGGGAATGTGCGGAACGTCATAGAAAGTGTGCAGGACCTTAGTGGGAGTGTGCAGGACCCAAATGGGAGTGTGCAGGACGTCATAGAAAGTGTGTAGGACCCCAGTGGGAGTGTGCAGAGCGTCGTATCAAGTGTGCAGGGTCCCAGTGGGAGTGTGCAGGACCCGAATGGAAGTGTGCAGGACATCATAGAAAAGGCGCAGGTTACCAGTAAGAATGTGCAGGACGTCATGGAATGGGTGCAGCACCCCAGTAGGGGTGTGCAGTACGTCGTGAAATGTGCTCAGGACCCAGGTGGGAATGTGCAGGACGTCATAGAAAGTTAGCACGGCCGCAGTGGAAGTGTGCAGGACGTCATGAAGAAAGTAGAATCGAAACAGCGAGATTTTGTCAATTTTTCATGCGAAATATTAGCCTTTGTGTAGCGAAGAAAACAGATAGGAAATCATGTATCTTGAGAAGCGTGCAACGCGTTTTGAGAAGTACGCGAAACTCTGGAGACACTTCCTCGCCAGTCTGACGAAACAAGCAGCAGCTCCACTTCCGCATCATCTCTGTTCGTCACTCAATACAACCGCTCAGTCATTTTGATTCACTAACTTCCATAAACCAGTTTTACATTCGTTGAAATTTTGAGCTTATCAAAATCTGCTTCACAAAAACATAAACATCCACGGACATATTTCATTTATTGAGAACAAAGGCATGGTGTTGGTCAAAAAGGGACACCACATCTAGATTGCGAATGCTTTTTTCTTAACATGACAGGGGTGGTAAAGCGAGAATAATAGCTTGGGTACATTACAGACGGAAGGGGTCGTAAATAAGATGCCGGTAGCCACCGACGATTTACCGCTGGCTTCTTCTCTGAGAGTTTGGGCCGCGAAATAGCCGGGAAATAGCCCACCAGGCTCCGCAGCGGCTCTTGGTGGGCTATTTCCCGGCTAATTCGCGGCTGTTTCTCGGCTTTTCACGGGACGTACAAGAAGTAGGCGAGAAATAGTCGAGATATAACCGAGAAATACTAGGAAGTAAACAAAATTGACCAAGACGCAACCGTCGCCGGCTCGCCGAGCCACCATCTGGGGCCATCAGCTGTTGGGCGGGGCCTCCAGAGACTGAACGAGGTCCAAGTACCTCAAACTTGGGTAATTGAACCGACGGAGGTGCTGACATGAGATTCATGCCTCTAGAATGCTCCGTATATCTACCGGGAGAGCATTATTCCCCGGCTATTTCTCGGCTAATTCGAGGCGAGCAATATTTGGCGGCTATTTTGCGGCGAGCATTATTGAGCGGCTATTTCTCGGCTATTTCGCGGTTATTTCTCGGCGAGCATTATTTGGCAGCTATTTAGCACTATTACGCGGCAAGCAGGCATTTCTCGGCTATTTCTCGGCCAAAACTCTCAGGGTATGTTTTGCTTTTTAATCCCACATTTTCATACCCGATGCCCTGCTGTAAATGTGCGGCAGCCTGCTCTGCTCATGATAGTTCATACGGACTGCAACTTCCGGATAGACGGAAGGTAGTCAACACCGTTTTGTCAGAAAAATCTGCCTCAGGAAGCTAGCGCACGTGAAAGTTTTCTTGAGCGAAAACATCGCTAGGTCTCGCTAGTTTAAATCATTGCGCGAATGGATATGGGCGTGGAAGCATTACCCGCTTCATTTCAGCGGATCGAAGGGTATTTTCCCTGGTCACCTGCTGCGGGTGACCAGGAACCTCCTTGGTTACCCGCCGGGTAGCCGGAGGGATGGAGGACGGAAAGCCGGTCTAACGTCAGGTAGGTTAAATCTTTTTTAGGAGGCTTCCTGAAGTTTTATTAATACGGTCAAATATAAGCGACATGGAATCAACGTTACTTATTATGTTGTTGGCGTTAAAATGATCCGGATATTTTTTAAGCTTGTAGTTTCCTTTCAGGTGAGCCATAATTATTAATATCTATCAAAAGGGGTCTTCCTAGGGAAAATTGCTCGGTTTGCGCCAGAAACGTTCCAACAAAAAAGGAATAATAGAAAAGCGGAGTGAGGCGAATCTACAAAAAATAAACGATCTTTTCTAGATGCCATTGTCTTGATCGACATTTCTAAACGGCGGCAGCAAGCCGTTTCGGTATTCTACACGACAGCATTTTGTGGTTCCCAAAATGACTCTGATTATGCGCGGACACTCAAAAACATATATGTATGTGCACTTAATAGCTATCAGCAGAACAGAAGAAATTATCAAACCGACCTACACAGACGGTTAGCTCCAATTGTGGGTAGGAATGAAGCAACAAAAGTACGACATAAAGCAATAGTAATGCCATATAATCCCGCAAAACGAATGGAAGTCTTTCTCCGAAAACCATGAAACTCTTCTCCGCGGAATATCATTAAAGTTTGTTTTCAGTGTTTAGAAAAGTCGACCAAGAAGTTTGCATTTAGAAAATAATGTTCATGTTTTGTAGACTGGCCTCACACCGCTTTCCTATTGTTCCTTTTTTGTTGGATCGTTTCTGAAACAAACCAAGCCACTTTCGCTAGGAAGACCCCTTTTTGATAGAACTGTTCACTTTTTCTTGGGATATTCACTCAGTAATATCCCTGAGAACTCCTCTATATTTTGAATTAGTATGGATTGGCATGATAATCAGTAAGTAGTCAACCTGTTGCGTGCGGCGCTACGAATGAAACGCTACTATAAATTCATGGCACATCACACGCTTCACATGAAACTCTGCTCACTTCCCACGAATTTCTAATGACGCTATCTGGAGCACTGTGCACTTTCAACGACGTCCCAGTGACTTCATGAGAAGCCCGATGCACTTTTCACGACGTCCCCATGGCGTCATCAGAAGCCCGATGCGCTTTTGACTACGTTCCGATGACGTCAACAGCTGTATGGATGGTGATGACGTTTGAGCTTTCCCGGCATCAACTGTTATTAACAACACTCTCGAGAAATCGTTTCACTATTTTCGTTTTTAATTTTTTGACAAAAACTTCAGAAAACTTTCTAGATGATTTTCTAAATGCCTCTGTTTGTGGAACATGTTTCCATCGACATCGAACAACAGTTGAAGTCCATCAGCTTCTTTATTCTCCTAACCGAAGCAAAAAACAGCGTTTCTCAGAATGTGTGTGTTTGACACGAGGCTTAACATGGTTGTACTTCGAATAAAATATGTTGCTCCTATCTCAGCAAAATGAGAAATAAACAGCTTTGGAGAAAATTCATTAAGCATTGACATGCTCAACTTGGCTGAGTGTACTTCGATTTTTCAGCCCTCTAATTACGGTGTTTTTTTTCAGATGTGAGCTGCGACTAGTAATGTGTTCTTCAAAAAAAAAGTTAACTGCTTACACATCGTTGCTCTCGTCCGCTCCATAGTCCCTAAAAACAGCTTATTTGTTAGATGCAGTATTGCAGTAGAAAAAAAAAACAGTTTCCGTGTTTTCATCGGAAATCGAATAGTTCGGGTACCATCGCAGCAGAAATGCTGACAGAATGGTTGAAAACAGTGCCGAAGTAGCTCTATAAGGCTCAGAAATCGATTGTGGAAATGACCTGGTATATGGAATTTCCACTTCTCTCCATGGCTAAGTGGTATAATTGGTCGGAAGCTGCTGAGGGAAGTGAAAGTGGCGTCCGTTCCACGTTGAAGCTAACTAGGGGCTGATCCCAGAGCAAACTGGATTTCTAGGAATGATCTGTTGAATGTTGTGGGGGGGGGGATGAAAAGAAACGATTTGAAGTTCGCCGAATTTCTTTGGAGGCAGAGTTCACGATGATTTTCGTTCCCGAGTTTTCCACTCAGAAGCATGCGTTGGCAAGCAAGTGGTACCAAAATTATAAAGAAACATCGAGAAACGCACTAATACCCTCTATAAAACAGCGTAATTCACATCACTCGAGGCGCGAGCGGCGCGCGTGACGAATGGGCCTCCGTCTGCCCTCCGCTCTCTCACTGTCTCTAACCTCCGCTCCACACCAGCACGCGTAGGAACCATGTGAATTTCGCCGTTTTATAGTCTGTACGTCTTCTTTCATTGATATTATTCTCTGGCTTGAACTAGTTGTTTGCCCGAACTAGTATTTTTGGTGGCTGTCACCGGTAAAAAAATGGGGCTAGTCAAAAATGGAAGACTATTTCAGGCAAAACAGTATTAGTTAGGATTTGAAAGGAGGTACGAAGCAACAGAGAGTAGAGAATTGGGAAAGACGGTTTCCCAAAAGATTTCATTGTCACAACGAGCAGTTCCTGTGAGACTTAAAAGGCGGGGTGAGAATAAAGGATTTTGTACCCTTCTGGTGAGCCTTTTTCGATTTCTTCGTCATTTCAGTTTTGTTCGGGGACCGAACAATCGAATCAACAGTTAACCTCAAAATCGAAGAATATCTTGGACACTGCCTTTGATGGACCAGTGTAGATCAAAAACGAGAAAACATTTTTTTCAAAGGCAGTTTTCACGATGATTTCCGTCCCCGAGTTTTCCACTCAAAACAATGCGCTGGCAACCAATTGTTAACAAAGTTACTAAGAAACAACGAGAACCGCACTAAAACGTCTCATTTCAGTGACAAAAAATGGAGCTATTCAAAAATGGAAGAATATTCTAGGCGAAACAGAATTAGTTAGGGTCTGGAAGAAAGTACGAAGCAACAGAGGGTAGAGAATAGCAGAAACGGTTCCACAAAAGATTTCATTCTCTCGACGAATAGTTCCTGTGAGATTAAAGAGGCGGGGTGAGAGTAAAGTATTTCGTGTCCTTCTGGTGCGTTTTCTCGATTTCTTCATTTCAGTTCTACTCGGTGGAAAACAATCGAATCAGCAATTAATCTCAAGATCGAAGATTATCGTGAACACTGGCTTTGAATTAGAAACGCGAACACTTCCAGCCCAAACTATGTCAAGAGGGTAACATGGAGCGCTGAACACGAATATAAGTTTCATTTTCAGTTTTTTCGATGGATTACGGTAGGTTGCTGTATACTAATGACCTTTTACCTACTGTATCTCACAGTGAGCTTCTAAGAAACTGAAAATTGATCTTATAGTCGTTTTCAGCGCCCAAGATAATCCGCTCCCTGGTAGAAGCTAGGGAAAATGTTCAATTTCTGGAATTTAAAAAAAATATGCTTCTCACAGTTTTTGATCTACCCATGTGCATTAAGCAAAATTAACAAATTACAAATTGATTCTTTTTACCTTCCCCTCAACACTCAGCAGAGAAATTCGCGAAAATCCGGGTTGTGCTGCGATCAGTCCCTTGTGAGGGCCGTAAAGTGCTTAATCGGGCTCATTCTCACCCGTTTTTTCAGCACTGAATTTTCAGCGGGTCATTTCTTGATTTCAGGTGAAAACCAAATATTGTTTCTATCAAGGACACTTTCGATAAATTATGTACAATGACGCCAAAAAGTATTTGGACACAGAATTTTTGTAGAAACTGTTTTATACGCATCTCGCCTTCCGCTTATCGAAACTCCGACTTTGAGTAATTGTCAGTTATGAATTTATACGACTTATAAACTGTTGAGGTTCCATCGAGTTGTAATAACTCATAGCCGATATACATATAAAAATAGTTTCGACAAAATTCATGCGTTCGAAGAACTCCGGGCGCTACTGTGAGATACAGCACAGTTGTGCAGTATTCTGCATTGAGATTGTTATTTATAAACGGCGTGAGGGGAACATTCAGCCTGGGACCACGTGTGTGGCGATTCAGAACGATCAGGAACTGCAGGCTAAGCTCGCTTCCTACACTGCCACTGTGGGAATAATTATTACTAGGCCATGATGCCCCAATGTACTCACATCGGCGTGGATCCTGAAGAGACTTTGCGTTCCCTATTGGAGGTTGGCGCAAGCTCGGTGCGCCTATGTTATAGCACAGGGCACCGAGTTTGCGCCAACTTGCAACAGTGAACGCAAACTCTCTTCCGAATCCATGCCGACGTCACCACCTGTGCGATAAGAATGACTCATCGCATTTGATCACTACACCATGAGACTACACTGTAGCCCACTGGTTAGCTACTGCGATGAGCAATCAATAAACACACGCTGAAATGTTATCATCAACCAATAGGGCTCAAAGCCCGCGGCCTTCAACCGCTCAAATGCCTGTAATGTTGCTACATGACAGAACACCAGAGTTGGGTGTTAGGCATTTACCTGTATAGTTATTAGTACTGGGGTGTGTATACAAGTCTGTTGGTACCTGCTCGTTGGTGCCGCTGTTTCTAATGAACCCAGCAGACGTTTGAGTGTACAGAGGGAACGTTCGAGCGATATAGCGTGCACAACATTATCGCGAAAGTATCCCATACATTGCATAAAGGTGTCGCTATCCGGCACACTAGGGCCTCTGGTTCATAACACACGGAGTCTTCGGCCACAAGCCACAATTTCGCCACCCTGAACTGTCGATCGCTGTCAGGTGATATCCAAAAAACTGCGCTGTCAAAACTTCTGAGCTATTTCCATGCACCGTTTGCTGCTTTGCAGGAAACTTATATCAAGGATAGACCCATCATCAACGTCGGAGAGTACGCCATCTACTGCGGTAACGCTGACTATAGGAGAGTGGGAGGCTGTGCCACAGCTGTAAGAAAGGATTTCAATGGTATGGTCAAAGAGTTCGGCTCAACGTCGTGTCGGAATGCATTCGTACGGCTGCGGGATCACAGAGGAGTCAATCTGTGGATAGTGAGTGCTCATGCGCCCACCGAAACCGCCGAGGACAATTCGAAGGATGCGTTTTATGAGGAACTCAATACGTTGCTGGTACGTAAGGAGTTCACAGCAGTGATTGGTTGGGCTCGGTGTTGACCATTGACGACTATCGATCATCGGCGACCCATGCGACCATTCGACTCGACTGGACCCGGCAATGCGGGCGATCACTGCGCGGAGAGTAGTGGACATCGCCTGTCCAGTGGCTGACGTACCACTTCATCGACTTGAGTGGGCGTGTCATCCCGCATATTCGATAATTCGACCGTACTACTGCGCCACAGGACCTCACTGCCGGTGTTCTCTGCCAGCTTTTAAAGACACAGTATTAGCTCAGGGTCGAATTCTGAGGTTTCCATATGATTGTGAAGTAGACCCATCCTATATAGCACTTGCCAAGCGCGAGCTCTCAATTCCTCTGAATAAGCGAGATATAGGAGGAAGTCTCACTGGGGCGCCCACATCAGGAAGTCACTTTGGCACGCCCCTTTACGATCTTTCGGGCTCGAAAGTGGCTAGATGAGCGATGGTTTCCTATCGATATCTCCGTTCTGACTTCATTCTCGACCTCTCTCTTTATACAGTTCGGCTTGCATACATAGGTTGCAAATGACAAAAGTTACAAGCCACAGAAAACTCGTCCATCACGCTTCCGCAGCTCAATTTTTTAGGGGTCATAACTCTGTTCCTAGGGGGCCTTGTACGATGCCAGGGACATCTTTGGAATCAGGACCATTTCCAAGATGGGCAGAAATGCAGAAAAATGATTCTAAGGTCGGACTGTGCCTTTAAAGGCAGTGTTCACGATGATTTTGGTACCCGAATTTTTCACATAAAACAATTCGTTGGCCTCCGGGTGTAACCAAAATTACGAAGAAACGGCGAGAAACGCATTTAAACAGCGTATTTCAATGACATGTTTTCCCTGGACTGGACTAGTTGTCCGGTTGGATAAACATGTTGATGGTGTTTGTCACCGGTGGGAAATTGGGACAATCGAAAATAGAAGAATATTTTATGCAAAGCTGGATTAGTTAGGGCCCTAATGTAAGAACAGAGCCATAGAGAGTAGGGAATTCCAAAGGACAGGTCAACAAAAGATTTCATTGTCACAACAAACACTTCCTGTGATACTTAAGAGGAGGGGTGATACTTAAAGATTTAGGATACTTCTGGTGCGATTTCCCCAATTTCTTCGTCATTTTAGTTCTTCCCGGGGGTCACTTAATCAATATAGCGAATAATCTCAAAATTGAAGATCATCGTGAACACTGCCTTTAAAGGCAGTGTTCACGATAAAAAATGTGTTTCAGTTTCCACTAGGATTGGGTAGTGGAGGGGCACAATGTAACGTTGACGTCGAAAGAACGCATGAAAACGAGCCAGGAAAAGCTCCAAAAGAGCCTGAAGTTGCCATTTCGAGCGCCAGGCAATTCTCAAAAGCGCATCACACGCCCACCGACCTAAACAAATGAATGCTCGAGATCGTGAGATGAGCGATGATTTCCAGTCATTAGCGCCGTTCTTCCCTTCATTCTCAACTTCTCTCTTTACTCCAGGTCAGCTCGCATAGATCGGCTGCAAAAGACGCAAGTTACAAGCCTCGGACAACTCGTCCACCATTTTCCTAGCTCAATTTTCGAGGGGCCATAACTCCATTCCCAGAAGGTCTTGTACGATTTCAGAGACATCATTGAATCAGCGTGGGGCCGTTTTCAAGATAGGCGGGAAAACAGAAGAACAATTTTTATCGTGAACACTGCCTTTAAGGAATCGATGAAAGGAATCGGACTAAAGTCACGACAGTGTCCACTACCAGTGAAGCGTCTCCAAACAAATGCAAAGCCTTCCCAAGCCTTTGCTAATTCCACCTTTAGCATTCCGATAGAATCCAATTGTTCTCCGCGTATTACGGAATTCATTTGTTCATATATTCATCTGCTTCGGAGCATGATCAGACCACGCGCGAACCACATTCAGAACGCATTCTAGGGTAGTGACAGAACAAAGAATACTGTACGGAAGATCCTTGGGGAGTGAAAAGGAGGTACGTTGCATTACCTCACCTCACCGTATATTGTCTTATCAGTAGCTGACGGCCTGCCAAGGCTGAACTTAAAGTCAGAACGCCGCTGTGGGTGTAATGGGAAGTTGTGCATCGCAAAAAATTTGCTTCAAGGCATGGAGATATAATGCTATTAATCTCGCCTCATCTGGAGTTCGCATAAAAATTTTTGTGCGATGAATGGACGGGGCTGCGCCGGTAGATCGCCGCGCGCGGGTAGAAACCCCGTTGGCCTGTGATGCCGCCAACACCGCACGGCCGGCCGCCTGGTCCATGCGTCAGACTAAATTGAACACGGAAACCATACAGACTGTGTGTGTTTCGTCACTCCGTCTTCGATTTGCTTGCTCCAAATCTTTCTGTCTGGCGAATGCTGCACGGACTCCGAGGTTGGGGGGGAGGTGTTGACCACGTGACCAATGTAGTTTTGCAGGTTTTGTCAGAACTAGGGATAGGATTCGGTAGGCATGAAAATATCTATCCGATGAAATCCACAACATTCTTCAGAAGTTTAAGAAATACCACGTCGATTTCATCAGATCCGTAATCGATAGCACAGGAGACCTTGCTCACCGTTAGGCTGAGTTTCAGTTTCAATGCTCTTTCAAAGCACAAATCAAGGATGTAGGCTAATACCAAAATAGTCCTTGAAGCTTCGCTCGCCCATACACCACTCGAACCTAATCGCGGTGAAGTATGGCGATTAGCTTCCCATTAGGCCAAGTGAGACTAAAATCATGAAAAGTTTTTTTTTTCAAAAGACCTTCTCCCAGAAGCCAGCCAAATCTAATTAAAATAGAACGTCGAAGAATGGCTGTGGTAATCACAGAGCACTCAACATTGCTTTGCGCACCATCCGCTCACTACGAAAGGCATCATTTACGAATTCGGAGAAGCTATCACTCCAGACCTGATAGTATCCTCAGTGTATTCGACTTCTGTTGGCTTCTTGTTTTCAGCAATGCTTTCAGTTACTAGCTTTTCACTTAACTAATAATAGCGAACTGCACTAAGCTCTCTTCTTGGGTGATAATTGCTTGGACGTTGTGTTAAAGGCAGCGCTCACGATATTCTTCAATTTTGAGATTATTCGCTATATTGGTTAAGTGGCCCCTGGTAGAAGTAAAATGACGTAGAAACTGAGAAAAGCGCACCAGAAGTACACGAAACTCTTAAGTATCACCCCGTCTCTTAAGTATCACAGGAAGTGTTTGTTGTGACAATGAAATCTTCTGTGGACCCGTCCTTTGCAATTCTCTACTCTCTATTGCTCCGTTCTTTCCTTAGGGCCCTAAATAATCCTGCTTTGCATGAAGTATTTTTCTATTTTCGATTGACCCAATTTCCCACCGGTCACAACCACCATGAACATGTTCATCCATCCTGGCAACTAGTCCATGTTATAGAATAATGTGACTGAAATACGACTTTTTAAAGCGTTTTTCGCCGTTTCTTCGTCATTTTGGTAAAGTACTTGCTTGGAGGCCAAAGCATTCTTCTATGTGAAAAACTCGGGGACGAAAACCATCGTGAACACGGCCTTTAAAGGCTGTGGTCACGATGAAAAACGTTATAGAAAAAAACTACAAAAATCAGCTTAGATCAAAAACAGCTGAAAAACTATGAAGGTAGAGCGGTGAAAAACGGGCTAGAATTAGAGTTTCTAGGGCCCAAACAAGCTGTTTCGTGCACACGTGCACAGCGATGACGAAAAAGATCGCCGTCTCATGCCGAGCAGTCAAAAATCATCGACATTCAGAGGACGAAATAATTGCAAATTTAACGAATAAAAACAGTTGAACAATGAAAGCATCACTTCAGTCAATGTTTTTGACTAGATGTGTACATAAATCCAAAGCTTCATTGATTGAAATTCAATTTCAAGCCAGCTGATGTTCTTGGTATAAGAGGTCACCGATGCCGATGATGTGGAGCAGGGATGAGCGGAATTCCGCGTTTCGCGTTCCGAAAACCGCAGTTTCGCGCGTTTTTGGCCTTCCGCGTTCCGCCTTCCGAAAACCGCAGAAAGTGCTGCGAAACGCGGAAAATGCGGAACAAAATATCGCGTATTAAAAAAACTGTCATATTTCCATCATTCTTCTGTTGCTTTACTAGTTTAGTGATCTCTTTCTATGCTCCGCATATGTGAATTGTGTTGCGCGCTAGGCGCGTACCAGATTTGGCATCAAGATGCAACCCTGTGATTCTGGAAACAGTAGTTAGAGTAACTGTTAAAAGGCGGTTTTCATTCCCATCATAAGAGCGCAAAAGTTGGTTTTACTTTCCAGAAATGGTCTAGACTGGTTTCTTGAGAACCGAAAAGAATGAAAAAAGAAACCGATTTCGGTGTTAATCTCCTTTTAATCTCAGACGACGTTTACGATCTTGTGGGAACACTTTTCGTTGAGCTAGTCAGCTAATGTTTTGATAGTAGGCTGGAAATGGGTGCAGCTATACTCTGTCCCAAACCTTCTTTGGCAAGCGGAGAGTCCAGAGAAGCCGCGCTTCCTCTGCGTCTCTGACGTTGTAAGAGGGGTATTGTATACTTTTGCGACATTACATGGTCGCGTCGCTCTGCCAGCGACGACGACCGCCTCCCGTCCCAATGTTTCGCTGTCGCAGTGCACTGCACAGCGACAGCGACAGTGGTAGCGACAGGCTATGGCACAGTTGCAGTATGTCAGCCCTTTCGCGACACGTCGCTGCGACCCACACGCGACATCTGTTTCTACGACGACCGCTGCCGTTGCTCCGGTGCGGGTCCCGCCACGATTTGTGTTAGGTTGCATCCCTGTCGCTCATTATAGCGGCAAAGTATACCTATAGGCCAGACAGATGCTGCGCCAAAAACGTCAGAGACGCAGGAGCGCCTGCTTCTTTGGACTCTTCGTTTGCCAACTAGTTTGGGACAGAATATACATATCTTTCTATCCCAATTCGAATTTGATCGCTAAAGTTTAGCGATACTTCGAAATTGAGGTTGAAGACAGACAGAACATGTAAATATCTTATTATGAGCCACCCGACGTTTCCATCCTCCCTAAAAATGGAAACTAATGAAAATCAGGGCCGTACTAATAGGATTTAGCCCAGGTTAGCGCTTTTTTGCACACAGTATTACGCTCCGAGAAATACGACGGAACTTCGTAAGTACTTTTGGAAAGCTGCACAGTGTGACTAGAGTTTCAGGAATGTGCGCAGAGCGCTTTTATGGCTGTATGTCACAAGTTTCAGGAATTACGTTCGCTCCACAATACCTATCGGTGCCGATTTGATAATTCATAGAAGGCAAAAGCTGTCAGAGGTTTTGCCTCTCCCAAATTTATATCGCTTAGCAAAAATCAAATCAGAAAGGGATTCTTCGAGGAAAGTACGTGGATTTCCTAGAATTCTGGTTTTCTGGCAAGAGTAGTCAGTTGGTAATGTTATATGTGGGAAAAATAGAAGTGAAAGAACTCAAAAATGTCTCGAAATATTTTACAAAAATGATTTGGCGCACGATAACCTGAAGTGACAAGAAAACTGGGAAATGTAGTGTTATGATTATGAATACGATTTGATGGTCAATCATAGATCAATTATCGAAAGTGAAAGACGACAGATCGGATTTCATAAGCTTCACCGTTACAGTTATCAATACAAAATCAAAGGCGCTTTGAAAATACACAGTAGAACAATTTTTTTCCGAGTTGTTGTACGGCAGCAAACACTAGTGAAGCTGGGAAACCACAGGGCTCGAATTCATTTCGCGCTTGATTTTGCTTTGATGAGTCTAATGAGGTAGCTTGTAAAATCCGGTCTCACTACCTATCGATAAATGGTCCATGTTTGACCACCAAATCGCATTCGTAATCATTTCACTGCATTTCCCAGTTTTTCATTAAGCCTGATTATTGTGAGCCAATTTTTTTCATAACTGTTCCAGGACATTTTTTAACTTCTTTGACCTCTGTTTTATCCTAAATATTAAATTGCCAAACCATTACTTTTGCCAGAGAGCTAACCTATCAGAAATTCTCTTCTGTTCAGTTTGATATGTTGGTTCTGAGATCTCAGACGCTTTCTTTCTTCAATAAATAATACGAAATGTAATACATATAGCCATCTCCCTCATTTTGAGCCGGCCGAAGTAGGGCTTATCGGGTTTATCATGTCAACTGTTGTATCATTGTTGTACATCATTGTTGTATTTACCCAGGACCGACCGCTGCGCTGCTTACTCCGCCAATACTCATCTGAGCAAGCTAGGCTTCATATATGCGCATGTTTGAGGATCGATTTCTATATGTATCCAGACGTTCTACTGAAGTTGCATAGTTGTCAATTTCTCATGAGAGGATCTTAAGATTTTTCAAAAATTTCCGCGTTTCGCGTTCCGAAAACCGATGTTTCGCGCATTTTTTGGCGTTTTCCACCCGATTTTTGAAAACCGAGAAAAAATTTTTGTGCCGAAACCCGAAAACCGATTTTCGAAATTTCGAATTTTTATTCCGCTCATCCCTGATGTGGAGTGGGCTCGTCCACCATCAAAAGACAAGAAAGTTCAGGTTTCAAATTTGGCCCAAAACAGTGGTTTCTTCGCGATTTTTTCTTCTAGGTCCTATTACTCGAGACCCAAAAAAGGGTTTAGAGAGAAAAAGACGACAAGCATATTCGATCGCGACCACTGCCTTTGAGGCATTCGATTTTCTTAAACGTTCTCCTATTCTTGAGTCCAATGTTAAGTATTACGATGCCAGACTTTCTACCGTATTATCCAACAATAGTGCAGCGTACGCAGAGGATGTGCTGCTCAAGCCGCTTCCGCGGTAAGCTCTCCAATGGGAAGAGCACACAATATTCGCCTCTACGTAATTGACCCCAAAGGTTTCCTGAAGGTTTTGGGAGTACATTGATCAGACCGTATGGTTTTGACTTGCAAAATCAATTGCAGGGTTTCAGTCAAACTCGGCAGTATAAGTTGTTTTCAAGCGTATACTGGGTTTGGTAAGAAATTTTTCCGCAGATCAGTAGTTTTGAGCATTTCATCTCATGCCAGCGGCCTCGAAAGAGCGTTTGCAGTATTTTAACAGTGGGTGAAAAAAGCTAAACCGGAATAACAAAATTGGGTGCGTTTTCATAGTGTATTCACTTTCGTTCGAAAAAGGTTTTAATGAAAAATAAATTCAATTCGCTAACCTTTCATCTGCGTACTCCACGGTTGACCTGAAACAAAACGTAGATAGAAACTGTTAAATGGCATCATATCGCGTGTGCAGTTCCGCACTAACATAAGAGGGAGAGTTTTACATGAAATTCGGTTCTTGACTTTCCTTCACTCAAAGGCAGAGCCCGGGTCAGGGCTTTTGGGAACTGTTCCGTTTCCGTTGTTTTAATGTATTTTGGGCTATTTCCGTTCCGTTTTCGGGTGTTTGGTCCCGAAAACGGACGAAAGTCAGGCTGATGGTGACCCCAGTGAAGCTCTCTAAGCTAGGCTGTGTTTCATTGTAGAAGTCGTTTACGCTGAAGGTCTTATTCGACTTCCTGTATTCGGTCAAATGTCTGAGTCTTTCTGAGGATATCTATAAATTTTGGTGTCCTGAAATAGCGATCCGCTGGAATACGATAGCTCAGCATCCGCGAGTTGTTCCAAATATCACGTCGGATTATAAACAATACCACCTTGAATACACTCGATACATTGAGCAAATCCGCTGGTCGGAAATTGCAAGCAGCGCAACCACATTTATGAAAGACCAATGCTAACAAAAAGGGGTCTTCCAGGCAGAAGTGGCTTGGTCCATGTCACAAACGTTAGAGCAAAAAGGAAAAATTAGGAAAGTGGAGTGAGGAGAGTCTACAAAAACTGAACAATATTTTCTGAGAGTGATTTTTCTGGCCGACTCTTCTTAACACCGAAAACAAAGCTTTGGGGTATTTTACGAAAAAGAATCAAATGGTGTCCAAAAGAGGGCTTCTACTGGTTGATGAGACTATGTGGGAATACCCTTATTTGATATTTTTGACCCCCTTACTTGAATTGTTTCCACGCTTCCAACAGCTGGAGCTAACCAGCTGTGCAAGTCAACTCGACATCATGGCTGTACTGCAGCACGCCATTAAATCTTTTGTACCTTGGAAACGTGTTCTAGCAAAGAAATTTGTCCTGCCCATGTATCTACAAAAATGGCGGATCACAGAAATTGTTGGTTCAAGCTAGCTCATAGTTCACAAAATGAAGATGATTGGGAAAGGTTTCGAAAATTTTCACGGGATTTTGATATTCGTCTTCAGAAGTACAATAGGAATTTGGAAACCAACATTATTAACAGGAATAATGAGAAAGGGTTTTTCAAGTATGTTATGAATAAACTATCAACTTCGACTAAGCTCCCTGGTTTGATAAAAGGCGAATTACGTGGCGATTTCGGATAAACGTAGGGCTGAGTTGTCAGCGAAAAAAATTTGCCGAGGTTTACACTGAAAAAGACTACCATTTTCCGGCTTTTTTGAGCCGTCCGTTGACCATCGGATGAGTGCTTTTACTTGGTTTGATGAAGTCCTTTTGTACGAGTTTCTGACGACTCTGCCACCCTCTTTTTCGGTGACACCAGATTTTGTGCCTGGCATTTCTCTCAAAAATGTTGCCCACGTTATAGCGGGCCCGTCAGCATACTTATATAATCAGTCAATGTGCTCTCCGGAAGTTCCATTTAGATGGAGGCTTTCTTTTGTCGCACCACTACTGAAAAAAGAACCTGCCAGTTGTATCGATAATTATAGTCCGGTCAGCATCACATCACATCTTTGTAGAATTTTTGAAAACGAGCTCAAAAAGGTTATAATGGAACATCATGAGAGAAATGCAATTATCCCCGCTAATCAGCACGGTTTAGATGTTCCAGGGTAAATCAGTAGAAACTAACTTGCTTGAGTGCATAAATGACTGGAGTGATTATTTGGACTCGAAAAATGTTGCGATGTGATGTATTTTGATTTTTTCGAAAGCATTTGATCGTGTGGACCACTCTAAACTTTTATAAAATTTCAAAACTAAAATTTCATCCAGTAATCGTTGAATGGCTCAAAAACTATCTTTCTGATAGGAGCTTTCAAGAGAAGATCAATGCAGCATTTTCATCGGTTAGGTCCGTAAAGAGTGGAGTGCCCCAAGGTGGGTTATTGTCACCAATTCTGTTCGCCTATACACTTCAGAACTCCCGGGTCTCCTGGAGCTCTGTGGTGTTGAGTGCAAACAGTTCATTCGATGATATCAAGATATATAAGAAGATAGAATGCGAAGATGATCAGAGTATGTTGACTTGAAAATGCATTGGAGGAAATTCTTGCGTGGTCCCAAAGTGGAAATTGCCGCTGGCTCCCGAAAAAACAGTGTTCATGAGACTGGGAATGTCGAATTTTCCGTGTACACTACACTTTAGATGGGCATGAGCTGAACCCTGTAACCTCAGAAAGACCTGCAAATTTACCTCTCAGTTGAACAATGAAAGCAAGCACTTGATTTCTTTGACCATTACAAAACACTTGATTGTAGTTAAAGCATGTTCTGTATTAAATCATCTCATATTCAAGGCGTTGTCGGTCCGTGACAGAAAAGGTGTGTTAAAGGTGGCTTCAGTTTTTATAGACCCTATCTTTTTCAGATTTTTTTTCTTTTTTCACCAGAAAAAATTTCACAGAAAGGGTTCAGAGAAAAGAAAAACTGGAGCAAAAAATTAATTTACACATTTGGCTGGCATTGCGAAAACTAATATCTCAAGATTCTATAGGCTAAGTCAGTCAAGGACTAGGGAAGCAAGATTAAGATTTCATATTTAGCCCCGAAGGGCAATATGAGAGCCCTTTCTTTCACTTGTAGAGCCGGATCAACCTTCATCTCTCTTTAACCTTGATATTACACCTGTACCGATACCTTCTATCTTGAAGTTTCAAACGCATCGCAGGAAGAAGCTGTGGTGCTTCTAAGGCAGTGTTAGGATCAGTATATTGTACTGTATCCCGTTCATTCCGCTTCATGGTTTCTGTGCATAATCCTATTTTGGTGTTTATTGCGCTTGCCTTACGTAGCGTACTCAATAAATCAATAAATAAATAAATCATTTTCTCTTTTGATAATAACTATTAGGTACACATACGTATAAATTTTCAACGGTTCTCGCATTATCAGAGTCTGTTTCGGAGCCACAAGTTACTTCCGTGTAGCACACCTCAACGGTTTTTTGCTGTTAAGAAGTGACGGTATGTATACGTTTGTTGGTACCTGCTCACTGGTGCCCCTGATTCTACTGAACACAGCAGATGTTTGTGTGTACACAGGGAACGTTCGAGCGATATAGCGTGCACAACTATATCGCAAAAGTACCACGAACATTACATAGAGGTGTCACCGTCCGGCACACTAAGGCCTCTTATCCATAACACTTTAGGATCCGTACCTAGAGAGTTCATGGAGTCTTTGGCTACAAGCCACAATTTCGCAACCCTGAATTGCCGTTTATTGTCGAGTGGTATCCAACAATCTGCGCTGTCCAATCTTCTAACTAGGGAGTGACCAGACCTGTCCGCCAGAACTACGAATGTAGCCAAATTTTTCTGATCGACCACCTTACGGATACATGTAAAAACCCTATTTTAGCTGTCCGAGTAATAAAACTTTCGAAATTTTTTTTCAAAAAAAATTTGAAAAAAAAAAATTCTGCCCAAACTTCTCTCAAAAGAAATATTGGAGGCGCTGAACACGAAAAAGAGTCACGTTCTCGATAGTTCGAGCGACAAAGACAGTTTACGGCAGGTAAATTTTGTTTTACCTACAGACCTCGCAACTTCTACGGCCATAACTTTTTCTTTTTCTGTTACTCGGGCAGCTAGGATAGGGTTTTTATGACTACCCGGGAAGTACTCGATCAGAAAAACCTGCTCATGGATAGTTCTGGCGACCAGGTCTGGTCATTCCTTTATAAGCTATTTTCATGCACCGTTTGCTGCTTCGCAGGAAGCTCGCCTCAAGGATAGGCCCGTCATCAACGTCGGAGAGTACGCCATCTACTGCGGTAACGCTGACGATAGGAGAATGGGGAAGCTGTGCGGTAGCTGTAAGGAAGGACTAAAATGGTATAATCGAGGAACTCGGCCAAACGTCATGTAGGAGTGCAACTGTGCGACTGCGGGATCACGAAGGATCCATTCTGTGGATAGTGAGAGCTTATGCGCCCAACAAAACCGCCGAAGACAATTCCAAGGATGCTTTATACGAGGAACTAAATACGTTGCTAGCCAGGATACCTTGTCGACATGCTGTTGTCGTGGGGATCGACGCAAACGCAAAGATGGGACCTGATCAGAAGTCCGAAGTACTCGGTAAATGGTTCTACCCAGTGGAGCAAACATCGGACAATGGCTACCGCCTTGCCGAGTTGTGTGAACGCAGTGGTCCGATTATTGCATCGACATTCAAGAGGAATCATTGCCGCCATTAGCTTAAATGCAGTGGTCGCGATCAAATATGCTTGTCGTCTTTTTCTCTCCAAATCATTCTCTGGGTCTCGAGTAGTAGGACATACAAGAAAAAATCGCGAAAAAACCACTGTTTTGGGCCAAATTTGAAACCTGAGGTTTCTTGTCTTTTGATGGTGGACGAGCCCACTCCACATCATCGGCATCGATGACCTCTTATATCAAGAACATCAGCTGGCTTGAAATTGAATCAATGAAGCTTCGGATTTATGTACACAGCTAGTCAAAAACATTGACTGAAGTGATGCTTTAATTGTTCAACTGTTTTTATTCGTTAAGTTTGCATTTATTTATTGCTCTGATTGTCGATGATTTTTGACTGCTCGGCATGAGACTGCGATCTTTTTCGTCACCGCTGTGCACGTGTGCACGAACTGGCTTCTTTGGGCCCTAGAAACTCTAATTCTAGCCCGTTTTTCACCGCTCTACCTTCTTAGTTTTTCAGCTGTTTTTAATCTAAGCTGATTTTTGTAGTTTTCTTCTATAACATTTTTTATCGTGACCACTGCCTTTGAGTGACAGAAACCAACCCAGCTGTCTCTGGGAGAGCAGCGGAAGCGGGAGATGACAAACGAGGAATATTCCACTATCGGACATTCGAAGTTCTAGAAATGTGTGGGATGTCGCGTTCGAATCGGGTCACCGTCTAGTTCTGTTGAATTTCACTGCGAGGATTTATATGAGTAAGCGAAGGGGCAAAGCCTTTAAAAGGATTGATATGACAAGTCTCAGAGATGAAGAATGCAGTAGGAAATTCCGATAACGCGTTCCTATTCATAATGGAGTACTGACTAAGGAGAAACTTTGCGACGCGGACTCTTTCGTCAACTGCCTCCAGAACGCCGCTTAAAAAAAGGCTTTCCCGGTTGTATAGCCTAAGAAAAAGCTCACCCACGACACAGAGACAATATCTACCTACAACAGGGTACGTGCTCTCCGAACTGCAGGAAACTTCGTGAAGGAGAATCATTTAAAGGGAAAGTTGCGTCGGCAGCTTCAAGGCGACCGGCAGCTTCAACGAGAATGGACGTGTAGAGCTGAGGAGTTTGGAAAGGCTTGGGAGGATAAGAATCCGAGAAAAGCCTTCACGTTGTTACAACAGCATAGCGGCATTCAACCGGCGCCTCACTCTCGTGCGGTCGTGGAATCATCCTCTCTCGTCGTCCTGTTCGACTTCCAGACTCACGCGTATACCACAGCTTCCACATTTACTACACAAGCTGGGGAGCGGGCTCTCGCAGGGTCCACTATCTCCTTATTCTACGACAAGCCACCGTAAAGGCAAATTCGGGAGATTTCGTTTCGTGGAAAGTGTTTCTGGTGTCAACAGGTGGTTGATTTCTTTGACCAGTACCTGAGACTTCTCGACGAATTATGGCCGGAGCGAATGGTGCATCCCAACGACTCTATAGAAGCATGAGTGCCAAGCCAAATGATGATGAAAGCACCAACGATGGAATCGTCATGGCTCTGGAACAACTACAGCAAGATGAGAAGTTACCGGTATTTTTGAAGAAGCTTGTCACGCATATTTTTTAAGTGCAAAACCAAATGACGGAAGCTCTTCCCCAAATTCTACAGCTCCAGGAGCAGGTTTCTACTGTGCAAGAAGAGAATTCAATCTTGAAAGGCGCTTTAGCTCAAGCTGAGGCGAAACTTGCTATCTCTTCTAGTGTAGTTGCTCATAGTCAGAATAATCATACTGCCACTGATTTCTTTGTAGAAAAATAGCGTTCAAGATCGATCGCTATAGCTGGACCCGTAGTAAACCCCCCATCTGCGCTGAAATGATATGACAACCGCGCAATGAAGTGCCTCGGCGCACCTGTGCAGTCGGCCGACAGCGCAGATGCTGAGCGCAATCAATGGCATGCAAGAGGTGGCTCTTTCTGCTGAGAGAAAGGTCAGTGGCGGAATAGAAACAACGTAAAGGTTCTGAACCAAGTTAGCGGTTGTTGAAGGTGGCTATCGGTGAAGTTTGTGACGAGCACGACCAAGCGTCTGGTTCTCTACTTGAGCGCAGAAAGTTCTTGCGAATAAATTGCGATTTATGCGAGCACTTTGCTAAGTAGTGTAAAACCGATCGCCAACAACGAGCCCACTTGGCGCAGTGGGGATGATCGGGAGCCAACAAATGGGCACACGGCGTCTGACTCTCCTAAGGCGAAGACGACGAGAAATTTCTGAGAGAACTGATTTCCTGGGGATTATTTTGGTGTACTGTGCGGATGTGAACGCCGGGGTTGCGGATCGGTACGGACGCGTCGGTTTGATTCCGTAAGTTGCAGAGAAGCAACTTTACGGACTTCAATGGACACTCGCAAGCAGGCTCTTCGCGCAACCCACGCTATTTCTACTTGCATCAAGGTGCGCTGGTGTGGATGAACGCCGTTGCGGGACTGGGTGGATGATCGTCACTTTGAGTCCCGTAAGCTGCAGAGAAGCAACTTAGGACCTGCAAATGACACCCGCGCCAGCGCCCTCGCGCAAACCCACGCTATTTTCTCTACTTGCACCTCAGCAGCTGCGCGCAAGCACGGAGGTGACCCTCATCGCACCCCAGTGCGTCGAACCGGGACGGGTGGTCACCATTTCGCCCGCAGCCCAGAGATCTCGCCATCGCAAACCATGGCATTGGTGTGATGAACGCGGCTCTGGCTGCTTCCCCGCATATGTTGATCGCGTGCAAGCGATTTCACCTCAGCGTACGCGCATGTGGGTCAACTATGGCCCAGTATTGAGAATGAGTCCTTTCTGCTACTCCTTACTTTCTGGGAAAATGAGTCTATGATTGACATGACAATGTTAAATACAGATTCTTGATCACCCAGAAATAGAATGTGTTACGTGTTACCTGGTTGTGGCATCGTGCAGGCAAGGCTGATGAGGGTCGTACACGTCTTCCGGCGTTAAAGCTCCCAACACTTACCACTGGGAGTCTTGATCATCAGGAGAGCACTCGGCTTCGGTCCTACTCTGTCGAGGGAAAGTTCAGACGACGTTCACCACAAAAGTAGAAGTTGGATCGTAGAAAAGCAGCTTGGCATAGCTCGTACTACCAGGGCTCAAAGAGCGAACGATAAATCTGCTGCCTCTTCTCAGCCCAGGGAATCATCTGCAATTAGTGTGTTAAACCCAGTTAGCGTTCCTTTGGGACCTCACTACGATCTAAAGTGTTTCTACTGTACTGAGCATTCCATTCAATAAAAAAATCTCCTCTATTAGGTTTTACATTATGAACTTTGAGTTCTCTGATATAATGTGGCAATAGAAACTTGGCAATGAATGACCTCATTGATTTAGAACATTGGGAAGGCTTTGTTGCTGCATTTCTACACTATGTATGGTGCGACAGAAGTTTTAGGAGAGGTGGTGGAGTCCTAATTTTGCTGGAAAGTCCATAAATTTTCAAACCGTCTGGCATGAATCTGTTGTTGAGGTATCTGAAATTCTTTAAGCTGTGACCTTAAAGTTGCACAGACACCCAAAAAATTAATCTGTAGATGTGTATAGTTAATCGTTGGAGCTTGAGCACACGCTGATCCAGCTAAGTAAGGTATCTCGAAACGTCCAAGTACCCATTGAGAGTCGCAAAGTGTGGTCGCCTGGTCATTTAAGATGCCTAGACATTTCGAGGGTCAGAAAATTAGTGGATGAGTACTGCCGGTTCCAAGTGCTTCTGGATATGTGCTATTCGCACCAAGTGAGAGCAGTGGTCTACGCCTACCCGTGATAAGGATATAGCCTGGGCCTTGTCCTTCTCTATCCACGTAAAAGTTGGACTGAAGAACGACGACTGCTGTGATATCTCCAGTTGGTCTGGCCATCCATTTCTGCTTATCGAGCTTTCCGAAATCTAGTTAGGTCTTCTAATCCACCAAATGTGGTGGTTTTTGAGCGAAGGGGGTCTACCAGAAATGTGGTGGCGCACCTACATCTGCTAGTTTATTTGTTCTATGGAATTGGAGATCTCATCTGAAACGATTCTGGCAACGTTATGACACGAGTTATGGAGTTCCTTCATCCGAATACATGGTTAACTGGAAACATTTGTATCCATATTCAGAGGTCGTACTGTGCTCTTTAAAAGCATGAACCTGTTCAACCAAATCGTTGCAGGCTTTCCTGTAGAAGAACGCCAATGCTCGTCTCCAGTCCAAGCTTCTTGGAGCAAACGATTCAGCAATTAAGTAAGGTTTTGAAAGTGAGGTCGGTAATTGTCTGCACGAAAGTATCTTAAATGTGTGGTCAAAAGCTGGTGATTTTAACTTACCAGAAAAATTTTGTGGACTAAACCAGAACCCTTGTCTCAAACGCTAGTCACATTCTTTTCAGTGTTAGCAGACGATCATGGTGATACAGCGCTTCCTCGATATGCATCTCCAAAGCGTCAATGTTAGCCACTCATTTACAAGCAGTCCTTTTCGAACAGCTCAACACTACTGGATGTCTTGATCAGCGAAGTTATGTTCACATATTTAGCGGGCCTTGTCCTCTCTATCCACGTAAAGTTGGTAAGAAAAGTTTGTGTGATATCTCCAGCTGGTTCAAGTAACCATTTCTGCTTATCTTTCAAAATAGCTACTTCTTCTAATCCACCAAATTACTGTTTTTGCAAGTCTTACCAGAAAGCCGACTACAATCTAATATGCGAATATTTGTTCTATGTTCAGTGGAGATTTCATCTTGAACGATTCTCAAGCGCGGATGAGGAGTTATGAGTTCTTTTTATCCGTTCTTCATGGTTGTATTGAAACATTTGTTCCTATAGATAAAGTCGTAGTTAAAAGCATGAACCTGTCACCAAATCTATGCAGGCTTTCCGAGAAGAAGGAAAGGGCTCGGGCTCGTCTCCAGTCCAATCCTATTGGAGAAAACGAGCAACAATTCAGTATTTTGAAAGAGAGGTTCGAGAAATTACCACGAAAATACAGCAGATATGTGGAACAAAAGCTCTTACAAATCCCTCAGAAAAATTCTTTGTATAAACTTATCAACTTTCGGCTAAAACGGTTCACATTCTTTTCAGTGTTAGCAGACGAGCATGGTGATACAGCTTCATCAGACATCTCTAAAGCGTCAATGTTAGCCAGTCATTTCAAACAGTCATTTTCTGAACAGCTCAACACTTCTGGATGTCTTGATCAGCGAAGTTATGCCTCACAAGATGACAGCTCCGTTTCGTTCTATAAAGAGTGAAATTTACAAATTGCTATGTAAATTGCCCTGGTCGTATTCGGTTACTCCTGATCTCGTGCCACCGTTCTTCATTCGAAAGGTTGTTATTGCCATTACAGCCCTCTTAGAGCTGATTTTCAATTTCAGTTTCATGCACAGTCAAATACCCAGTGAGTGGAAGCACGCGTTCGTCACTCCTATTCCCAAAAAGCGCCTCATTCGCTAGTGAGCAATTATCGGCCTATAAACATCACCTCTGTTTTGGCTAGAACTTTGAAAAAATATTGAAATCAACTGTAGTAAGACACATTGACACATGAACTGGTGCCTGAAAACCAGCACGGTTTTGGGGCTGGACAGTCTACTGAAGCCTTGATGCTAACGACTCTGGATGATTGGACTAAAGCTCTAGATAATAAGATTGACATCGATGTTGTCTATTTTGGTATTGCCAAGGCTTTTAATAGAGTGCCTTTCAATGAACTCATTTTCAAGCTTCAGAGCAAAGGTTTACATCCTAGGATAGTGAGCTGGATTAAAAACTTTATGACTGGCAGAACCTTTCAGGTCAAAGTTAACGAGTCTTCTTCTGACATCTATACAGTGACAAGCAGAGTACCGCAAGGTGGAGTTTGATCTCGCATACTTTTCACAGTGTATACTTCAGAAATACCTGGTCTTCTTAGCAACACTATTTCTTGCAAAATGTTTGCTGACGATATCAAGATATACAGCGAACTTACAAATTCCTGTGTTGTCGTCGCTCTTCAAACTGCGAATAATACTATTGTAAACTGGTCTATTGACTGGAAACTTCCTCTATCAGAAACTAAGACGAAAGTCCTGCATTTCGGCATTACGAACTGTAAACACACTTACTACATTGGTGATGCTATGCTGAGCAGTTTTGAGCGACTGCGCGATCTCGGGTTCACAATAGACTCTCCATTAAATTCCGGAGAGCATGGTGATATTGATCTGATGTGGCGAATAAGGCAGACGGGACTGTTCACAATATTTTCTAATCGTTGACTAAAAATTCGGTCGAGCACTTACTTCTCGCATATCAGGCCTATGTTCGTCTCATCCTTGACTATGGAACTACGGTTTTCAATCCATCATCAGTGCGTAGCCAGAACAGACTTGAGGCTGTGCAAAACAGCTTCACAGGAAAGTTGTGGATACGTACTCATGGATATGACTAATCCGCCACCCCGTCAGCTTCTACTCGCAACAATATTTTCAAACTTCCGTCACTCATGTTTCGCAGCAAAAAATACGACTTGGTGATGATTTATAAAATAATGGTAGGTAAAAGTAATTTTTCCGATTAGCCAACTTTACTCTGTTTCCGCATCTAATACCAGGGGTGCCGCAAGCGAAATTGGGTTCCCTAGGGCAAAAACCCGTTTGCGTTCGTCGTTTTTTACGCATAGAGCTGGTTCTGAATTCTTGAAATTCTCTAAAAAGGAACGCTTTGCCGAACTCTCTGGCCCTATTTAAAGGCAGTGTCCACAATGAAAACCATGTCTGATTTCTTGGTGGAGATCGGCAGCTACGGGGCCTAGCGCAACCCTAAAGTTGAAAAAACTAAGAAAAATGAGATCGGAACGGTCCTCTACGGCCCCAAAGTTGGACAATCGTCAGCTCGTCACACGCAGATGCACTTTCCACGCCCACCGACGTGAACAAATGAATGCTCGAGATTGTGAGACGAGCGATGGTTTCCGATCAAAATAGCCCCGTTCTTCCCTTTAATCCCAACTTCTCTACTCAGGTAAGCTCGCATACATCGGCTGCAAAAGACGGAAGTTACAAGCCTCGGACAACTCGTCCACCATGCTTCCCTAGCTCAATTTTTGAGGGACCATAACTCCGTTCCTAGAAGGTCTTCTCCGATTCCAAAAACATCGTTGGAATCAGCATAGGACCGTCTTCAAAATAGTCGGAAAAGCAGAAAAACGATTCTTATTGTGAACACTGCCTTTAAAAGAACTTATCACTGGGTACCTTAAGAACTAACTCATCGGATTACCACGCGCTACTCTAGTGCTATGTGCTGTTTTATGCCTCAACTGTTTTACTTTTACTGTTTAGTCTGTTACTCTGTTGCGATTTAATGCTTTACCGTTTTGCTCGTGATACAATACCCGCGCTAAGTTTTGTTAAAACGGGGAGCATTTGGCAAACTTGGCAAGAAAGCGTCCGATGCGTGCGACTTCTGTGAATGAAGACTTTTTTGAATTCTAAAAACGCTATCATATTCATAGATTAAATTGCTACCTAATTACGTCACTTCTGTGCCGAAGTTGCCTAAGAGCACTTTGTTTTTGAAGGAAATAGTTTTTGTGACCGTTTTTCAAAAAACTTCGCACGCGGCGAATGCGGCGTGCGAAGTTTTGAGCAGTATTTGTACAAGTAATAGAGGAGCGATCTGTATGCTTTCTTCATAAATTAGGTGCAGGTGGAAGAATATCAAGGTTTGGTTAGGTTGAATTTTTGAAATCCTTCATTTATGAGCCCGGGGAATTCGCAACAGAACTCCGGCTTTTCAGGTAGTTTTCAAGCGTGTTTAATTGAGGGTTTCGAAAATTCAACCTGAAAAAAATCCTTAGATTCTCTCATCTGCACCTAATTTTTGAAGAAAACATACCGATTGCTCTACCATTACTTGTACAAATACTGCTCAAAGTTTCGCCGCACTTCGCCGCGCGCGACGTTTTTGGAAAACGATTACGAAAACTATTTCCTTCAAAATCAAAGCGCTTTTAGAGAACTTCGGCACACGAGTCACATAGTTAGGTAGCAATTTGATCTGTGAATATGATAGCGTTTTCAGAATTCAAAAAAGTCTTCATTCAACAAAGTTACATGCTTCGGACGCCTTTTTGCCAAGTTTGCCAGATGCTCCTTGTTTTACAAAACTTAGCGCGGGTATTGTACCTACGTTACTACTATACTTCAACGTTTTGTTTTTTTCCGCGTGATTTCTTGTCACGTATAAATAAATAAATAAACAAATAAATAAATAAATAAATAAATAAATAAATAAATAAATAAATAAATAAATAAATAAATAAATAAATAAATAAATAAATAAATAAATAAATAAAGAGATGTTGTCCTCAACACTACCAATGGAGTTGCAGTTGGTGATGCGACGCTGCAACTATGGAAGGATTATATCAGTTCACTACCGAATCGTCCAGCGCCTTCAGTACCTGAGCTCAGCCCCCGCATGTTCAGAGAGCACATTACTATCAGGGGTGTGCGGAAAGTTTTTAAAAAAATTCAGAAAGCAGAAAACAGAAAATCGAGTTTGTCAGAAAACAGAAATCAGAAAACAGAAAGGCTAAAACGGCCAGAAAACAGAAATCAGAAAAGAGAAAATTCTCAGAAAAATACTCATTCCATTTTAGTTTTTTTCAAGAGAAAGAGTGTAATTCTGAACATCTTTCCTATACATGTAAGACAATATCTACGAGACTGGACAAATAATTTATAAGACATTGATAGTAGCGATGGCACGTCAATGACAGGTAGATCATCTTTGAAGGCACTCACTCTGAGAGTTTTAGCCGAGAAATAGCCCACCAGGCTCTACAGCGAGCGGCTAAGATCATGTTGTTCACGGAATAGTCTAGAAGTAGCCGAGAAATAACCAAGACGTGACAGGCACACCAACACGCGACGCGGCCTTTTCCGGCTCGCCGAGCAGCCGCCTTGGCCTCCTGCAGCTCGGCGGGCCCAAGTACCGTAAACTTGGGTAGTTGAACCGACCGCGGTGTTGACATTCCAATCATGCCTCCGAAATGCCTCGTGTACAGCTCAACTCCGCAATGCCGAACAGTCCGCAAAGTGCACGCCGATTGCGGAAGAGTGCTGCGGCGCGGTTGCGATTATCCTCAGACAGGGATTTAGGGTCACCCGAGCGGTTTTTACCTTTGGTACCCAGGTGATCCCACATCCCTGTCTGAGGATACTCGCAACCGCGCCGCAGCACGCTTTCGCAATCAGCGTGCATTTTGCGGACTGAACGGCAATGCGGAGGTGAACTGTACATCCCTTGGAGAGCATTATTTGACGTCCCTTTCGCGACGAACATTTTTTGGCGGTTATGTCTAGGCTACCACGCGGCAACCAGCTACTTCCCGACCATTTTCCGGCGATCACGCCGAAAGCAGGCATTCCTTGGCTACTTATTGGCTATTGATCGGGTGAATTTCTCAGAAAGCGCCAGTACGTCAGCACAGTAGAGGTTGCATCCCTTGTTGTCAGCAGCTGCTGCTGACAGGTAATAGCAGCATTAGCCATTGATATCCAGGGGTTCAACCCCAGCAAGTGTTGGATTCATATACCGCTGTCTGCAACAGCTGCTGTTGACAGCGACGGTTTGCACTCGAACTTTGCCCTGGGATGCTACCCCTATTGTGCCGAAGTACTGAGTAGGTGAGCAGTGTTTGAGATAGAATCAGTTGCTGAGTTCTCTTCATGAGAATGCAGGATTCATCAACACAAAAAGAGAGAAGTGAAAAGTTGCACTAGAAACGCACAAAATGAGCTTAGAACAGCTAATTGGTGGGGTGCGCAAGACCCCAGCAAGTGTAGGAATGCCTTTGACAAAGTAAATCATGGCAAACTTTTACAAAAACTCAGTTTACTCGGTATCAAGGGGCCACTTCTTGAGTGGATTCGCTCCTATCTTAGGGATAGATTCATATGTGTGAAAGTGGGCAACTCTCACTCTATGCGTTACCCTTGCCCTAGCGGAGTGCCGCAGGGCGGAGTTCTTTCACCGCTTTTAATTCTTGCTTACACTTTTGATTTACCAGCAAAACTCAGAACGCATATTAATGTAAAAGTGCAAATGTATGCGGATGACATAAAAATTTATGGCGTTTACAACCAAGAAAATCAGATAGAGGTCTATGAGGCGCTCTCGCAGTCAATCTCCAACATGATGCAGTGGTCGTCGTTTCGGCAATTGCCTGTTAATCTGTCAAAGACTAGTGTTTTTCACATTGGGAGAAGTCAGCTAATGGAATATAGCTTTGGCGATGTTGTTTCAGTAAACTTGGAAGAAGTCCGCGATCTGGGGGTGCTTTTCAATCCAAAACTTGACTTTGAGACACATATAAGCAGAATGGTCTCGAAAGCTTTTTCAACCTTGTTTACGATTTGTAGAAATATCAAAAGCAATGACGTATCGCTGTGGTTAAGACTCTACAAAGCCTACGTTTTACCAATCCTAGAGTATGGATCTCAGGTTTGGAGCCCGTGCAGTAAAAAACTAAGAGAAAAAATTGAGAAAGTGCAGAAAACGTTTGTGAAGATATTGATGTTTAAATGTTCCACTGACTTCAGCTCTCTCCAGAATTTGCGAACGTACAGGCAGCGTCTTTGTCACTTTAAACTACGCAGTCTTTACCACCGTCGTATTTTCAATGATCTGGTCTTCTGTTTCAAATTACTCAAGGGTGATCTGAAACTGAAGGCAAGTAAATACTGATGTTCCCGACCGTGTAGAGGGCGTGCGTCGAGATTTGGTATTCAGTGCATTAGTGTGAGAAGACGAAACCATGATCGACTTTTCAATTCACTTTTCTTCAGGGGAGCAAGATGGCTTGAATTGCTGTCACAAAAAGTCAGAGAATCTCCAAATGTTTTGATTTTCAAAAATAGGCTGAAGAAACTTGACTTGGTTGTTAATTTGAACATTGCAGAAGTATAGGAGCTCACGAAGTGCATTCGATGGTTTCGTGTTTGTTATGGGCTGTGTTTGGCGTGGCAGACAGTTTCGTTTTCTGGCAGCTCTGAAGAGAATTGATGTCTTTCAAGTTATCGGCGTCACCGACATTATCTAATGCTATCCTATAACGTCTCATGGCGACCTACTCACTTACCAGTGGCTACAACACCTAGCACTGCACGAGCTCCTCTTCTCATATTGCCTTCTCGCTGTTTAATATTGTCCATCGCCACGTATTTAACTATGTCAATCACTGACCGAGTGTCCATCCCATATCTCATAAGGTTATCGCTACCTGGGTTCGGAGCCATATATTTATTCTTCCTTCGGGTTTCAAGTTTCCCTCTATCTCAAGTTGGTGCTATAGGCCTGCAGCTGGGAACTGAGTTGTCTCCGCCTGTCATCTACCCCTGACACTTGGAATTATCGTAAGATACATCACCCAGATACCTAACAGCGGTCGGAGGACAGTATGTATCCTAGGATGCCGCGTGGGTAGGGTCGCTTCATTGCAGCTTGAATATGAAACGGATTACTATGAACTTGGGGGTGTGTATACAAGTCTGTTGGTACCTGCTCGTTGGTGCCCCTGCTTCTACTGAACCCAGCAGACGTTTGAGTGCACACAGGGAACGTTCGAGCGATATAGCGTGCACAACTATATCGCGAAAGTATCCCGCACATTGCATAAAGGTGTCGCCGTCCGGCACACTAAGGCCTCTGGTCCATAACACCTTAGGATCCGTACCTAGGGAGTCATGGAGTCTTTGGCCACAAGCCACAACACACTATGAACTTATTCCCCGTACCAAGAAACACTGAACGGTTCCAAGCCTCTATCACTACTTGGGTTTCTGCCTTACTGCCCCCACAACCTTTAATGGCTCCTGACTTTGTCTAGTGACGCCTTTTCGATTATTCTCTAATTTGAACCATGGCATTGTGGTCGGCAGTTAAATCGTTGTGCTGAGACTTGATTTGTTTTTGTATACATTTTCATGGCTCTAACTCGCTACTTTGTGGATTATGAGCACGTCGGCTACGGCGTATTATAAATATAAATATAAATATAAACTAACACGATTCGTAAAAGTGCTGGTTCTTTCGTTTAGCAACCTATTCATGCTTTTTGCGGAAGCGGCAACTGCCGCGCAATATCAGTAGAAAAATGAGAAATCAAATGTTTGATACCGCTACCGAGCATCTGATTTCTCATTTTTCTATTGATAATCCGCAGCATTTGCCGCTCCGCAAAAGTATGAATACGGTGTAACAGCAAGTCGAAAGACGACAAAACAAACATACATAGAAATTTAGTTAATTGTGGGCAAGGTAACAACCAGCAATATTTTGTTCCTGAGCTGTCGAACAGACCTAGTTTTCGTTGATTTTTGCTGACTTTTTTTTCTGATTTTTGCAGGTTTTTCAGAAAACAGAAATCAGAAAACAGAAAGGTCAAAATGGCCAGAAAACAGAAATCAGAAAACAGAAATTTCCGCACACCCCTGATTACAATGTCAGTGAGGAACCGACGACTGAGGCTAAAGTTTTGAATTGTGTCCGGGAAATCAAGAATGGCAAGGAATGTGAAGAATACAACAAAAAGGCTGAAATGCTGAAAGTTCTCCCTCTATCTGGGATTTGTGAAATGACCAATACTATCCGTACCATAGGGATGAGCGAGAGGATACCCGATTGGTGGAGACATGCGATCATCATACATCTTCACAAGAAGTTATCCTTCTCGGAGCCCAAAACTATAGAGAAATTTCTCTACTGCGTGTCATGCACGAGATTTTGGAACGCATCATTCTTTAGCGACTTATCAAACGTCCTGAGGAAATGACCAGAGAGGGTCAAGCCGGTTTTTGACCTGGAAGATCGATCATCGACAAAGTGTTCGTTGTGAGAAGATTATTTGAATCATGGCAGTGGTATTTGGAGTCATTACAGCTTGCTTTCTTGAACTTTGATGCCGTATTCGACTGTAATCATTGTGATCTATTGCTCTGCTTTATAGAGCCGATGGAGTCCCGGAAAAGTATGATCGACTAATTGAGGACAGAAACAAAGGTACAACAGCAGCAGTTCGTATGCCGGTCGGGTTTACGTCCGCCTTCGAGGTGAAAACAGGAGTAAGGCAAGGAGCTGTAGCAGGACCTTTTCTATTCAACTTCGCCGTTGACGACATCATGCGTAGAGTTACAGAACAGTTTCCTACGGACGTGGTATCAAAGCCATCAGGACGCTCCCTTGTCGACCTGGAGTAGGCCGATGACATTTTGTAATTCGCCGAAAACAACGCAAAACTGCAAAGGATTGTAAACTTCGTTTTGAAGTATGCCGTAGCCAATGAACTTCTTCTTCGTCCCGACAAATGCAAGTAGATGTTGGTCTCTCAGAGGCCTTCAACGGGAGTTTGTGTGGATGAACAACGTATCGAACTGGTGGATGATTTCTGTTATTTGGGCTGTTTGCTGAAGAACGATGGTAGTTATGCATCGGATATTCAACAACAATTGTGGTGAGCGCGAAGCGCTCACCAGGATTTGGCTTTGATCTCTTCCCGCGCGGATGCCCTACAATGAGATCACCTATTCATACCGTCAACAGAGGTATGAGCTGTACACTATTCGACGCGCTGCAAGAAATTACACATGTGTGCAACTTTTCATCCCAACTGGTCCCCGCTTTCTAAAGTTATGACCTCTCAAAGTACGCAAAAACGTTCTCCACCACCGCCTCCGCCTCCGCCTCCGCCTCCGCCTCCGCCTCCGCCTCCACCTCCGTCCGTCGAAAACCATTTTTTTGGAAGGCGTGGACCAAATCGCTCGAAAATTTGTGGCTAGAGGTAATCGGCCACGGGAATGACGAAAATAATTGTCAGAACTCACCATAATGACTTCTGGGCCCCTAACGGGCGTTTGGAAACTCCCGGAAACCGGCCTCTCAAGAATAGTTTATGAAAATGGTGGGTTTTTCGTTATCAGTCATTGTTTTCTTAGACTCCATATAAACACCTTGCTCTCCAGGGTGGTGTACTTTGAACGTCCGGCTCGGAAGAGGACGCTGTGCGGGTTGATGTACTTGACCGCGGCGCGTATTCGTTCAAAGCGCACCATCGATAAGAAGGCGTCGCAGGATGTGCTGAAGTGTCGGTTGACTATGTGAGACCTCAGTAGGGGTGTGCAGGACGTGGTAGAATGTGGGCAGGGCCTCAGTAGGAGTATGCAGGACATCATCGAACCTGTGCAGGACCTTAATAGCAGTGTGCAGGACACCATGGAACGTGTGCAGGACCCCAGTAGGGGTGTGCAGGACGTCGTAGAATGTGTGCAGGACCTCAGTAGGAGTGGGCAGGACATCATGTAACGTGTGCAAGACCTCAGTAGGAGTGTGCAGGACATCATGGAACGTATGCAAGACCTTAGTATGAGTGTGCAGGACATCATGGGACCTGTGCAGGACCGTATTAGGAGTGGACAGGACATCATGGGACCTGTGCAGGACCTCAGTAGGAGTGTGCAGGACATCATGTAACGTGTGTAGGACCGTAGTAGGAGTGGACAGGACATCATGGGACGTGTGCAGGACCCCAGTAGGGGTGTGCAGGACGTCGTAGAATGTGCGCAGGACCTCAGTAGGAGTGTGAAGGACATCATGGAACGTGCGCAAGACCTTAGTAGGAGTGTGCAGGACATCATGGGACCTGTGCAGGAACTCAGTAGGAGTGTGCAGGACATCATGGAACGTGTGCAAGACCTTAGTAGGAGTGTGCAGGACATCATGGGACCTGTGCAGGACCTCAGTAGGAGTGTGCAGGACATCATGGGACCTGTGCAGGACCTCAGTAGGAGTGTGCAGGACATCATGGATCGTGTGCAAGACCTTAGTAGGAGTGTGCAGGACACCATGGGACCTGTGCAGGACCTCAGTAGGAGTGTGCAGGACATCATTTTACGTGTGCAAGACCGTAGTAGAAGTGGGCAGGACATCATGGGACGTGTGCAGGACCCCAGAAAGGGTGTGCAGGACATCATGGGACCTGTGCAGGACCTCAGTAGGGTGTGCAGGACATCATGGATCGTGTGCAAGACCTTAGTAGGAGTGTGCAGGACACCATTATGGACCTGTGCAGGACCTCAGTAGGGAGTGTGCAGGACATCATTTTACGTGTGCAGGACCGTAGTATAAGTGGGCAGGACATCATGGGACGTGTGCAGGACCCCAGAAGGGGTGTGCAGGGACATCATGGGACCTGTGCAGGACCTCAGTAGGGGTGTGCAGGACATCATGGATCGTGTGCAAGACCTTAGTAGGGAGGTGCAGGACACCATGGGACCTGAGCAGGACCTCAGTAGGGTGTGCAGGACATCATTTTACGTGTGCAGGACCGTAGTAGAAGTGGGCAGGACATCATGGGACGTGTGCAGGGCCCCAGAAGGGTGTGCAGGACATCATGGGACCTGTGCAGGACCTCAGTAGGGGTGTGCAGGACATCATGGATCGTGTGCAAGACCTTAGTAGGGTGTGCAGGACACCATGGGACCTGTGCAGGACCTCAGTAGGAGTGTGCAGGACATCATTGTACGTGTGCAGGACCGTAGTAAACGTGGGCAGGACATCATGGGACGTGTGCAGGACCCCAGAAGGGGTGTGCAGGACGTCGAAGAATGTGTGCAGGATCTCAGTAGGAGAGTGCAGGACATCATGGAACGTGTGCAGGACCTTAGTAGGAGTGTGCAGAACATCAAAGGACGTGCGCAGGACCTCCGTTGAATGTCCAGGACACCGTATGCAAGTCATGCCTCCGAATCAACAAGAGCGATAGGCAATTGCGCCATAACAAGGCTATTGTAATCTCACTCGAGTTGGCTCTAAAATTTTCTAAGTTCTGACTCCGAATTCGCTACATCTTCACTACCGCTGGTGTTGTTTTTCTGCTTGTAGTCCAGGCAGATCCTCAACTGCTGAACTCTGGAGGAGGACTGTGACACACCGCTCTTCACTTCTTTCATCTTTATCATTGATCAATTGGGTATCATCAAATTTGTTTAAGAGAGCCGAATAACATCATTCCTAAGATTACGGTGGTCCTCTTCTGGCGCACTTAACTATCGTTCGCGCTGGAAATCAATTTCCATTTTTAGTCTCAATTTTATGATTGAGCCCGGTAGACCACACTGGTAAACTTTGGCGCGTCAAAAATGTTGGACGATGAGGTTGGAAGGCGTCAAAGATTACTATCCGCCACCAATTCTCACCAGTCATCTAGCACTTTTTCCTAGAATGTTGGTGCGACCGTAAGACAACAGGAAAATAGTTACGGCACGAACTCCACATGCAAAAACTCTGAAAATGATTTTGGCGCGAAATTCAAATTCGTATTTACAATGTGTTCCGATTGACTTTTCTTTAATGAAGAAGGGAGTTGAAAGAAGATTGAAGGTTTTTCATGGCCCTTCAACATTTTCGTTCACTAGAGGGGCCAAGCTACGCAAAAACATGAAAAATAAAATACGGTTTTCTGCGCGTACGATGTATTTAACTATCGTTCTTGTTCCGAATCAGACATATGGGCCGGCGCAGACGAGCCACGTCAGCAACAACCGGTGAAGTTTGGCTAGAGCGACTGACCCTGGGTCTATCCTAGACAGGGGTGAGGCCACCCCAAGACTCATAGAAATGATGGAAAATTCTGATAAAAGATGTCTGATACTGCTATCAATCATTGTTTTTATAGAAACTTCATGAAAATACTCCGACTGGTAGCCTTACCAATGGGTGGTTCATTTCACTTCTGTCTTGAATGGTGGGTGCCCCTCTCCCCCGTCTAGGATTGTGCCCCAACCCTGTACAATTGGGTCATTTTAAAACTCATTTCTTCATTTTCTCGACTTTTAAATTCAAAAAGTATATGCCTTGTATCTTGTCTGTAGGAAGCCGCGCTGTAACTATTATCTTGCAATCCTAGCAGCTGTTTCTTGATTTCTACCACTATGTTTCAAAGAAAAACAACTTGCCTTTTAGAGCTTGACGATATTGTGGGAGGGAAACCCTTTGTAAAAGTTGTGAAATTTCTGGAAAGTTGGGCTCCGCAGAAAAGGTCAAGGATTTGGCATTGATCCTAAATGTCGTGAAATTGTCTTATTGGATTTGGCTCTCAACTTGATTTTTTCAAATGTAGTGAAATTTTCGAATTGATTTGGCTGTGATGATACTATATGCAGATAACATAATCATTAAATGTAGTGAAATTGTTGCAAACGGATTTGGCAGGAGCTCTATCAATTATCACAGTCAAATCACGCGTCAGAAGGGGTTTTCCTTGGAGCGCATATTGAATCGACTGAGAACAGGAATAAACCTAGCAGCAAAAACGTTTCTGTACATTGCGAACCGTGAAAGCGTTGAGGACACGAAGACATAGAGTCAGTAGCGAGTAAATTGCGTTAGATTTCGTTTTCATGATTTTTATCTCATCGGTGAGGGAAGGTCTGGTACCTTATCGTTAGTGGGAGCTACACTGAAAAGGCAGAATAGCATTCGGAAAACTTAATTCTAGCCCATAAGGCCACGTTTCGTTCAGCATTGTTGACTGAGGATTATTATTTTTTTCTTTTTGTCTTCATTCGCTCGCCAGAGGACCTTCTGACGCGTGATTTGACTGTGATAATTGATAGAGCTCCTGCCAAATCCGTTTGCAACAATTTCACTACATTTAATGATTATGTTATCTGCATATAGTATCATCACAGCCAAATCAATTCGACAATTTCACTACATTTGAAAATCAAGTTGAGAGCCAAATCCAATAAAACAATTTCACAACATTTAGGAGCAATGCCAAATCCTTGGCCTTTCTGCGGAGCCCAACTTTCAGAAATTTCACAACTTTTTACAAGGGTTTCCCTTCTACAATATCGTCAAGCTCTAAAAGGCAAGTTGTTTTTCTTCAAGACATAGTGGTAGAAATGAAGAAACAGCTGCTAGGATTGCAAGATAATAGTTGCAACGCGGCTTCCAACAGACAAGATACAAGGCATATACTTTTTGAATTTAAAAGTCGAGAAAATGAAGAAATGAGTTTTAAAAAATGACCCAACTGTACAGGGTTGGGGCACAATCCTAGACGGGGGAGAGGGGGGCACCCACCATTCAAGACAGAAGTGAAATGAACCACCGATTGGTAAGGCAACCAGTCGGAGTATTTTCATGACGTTTCTATAAAAACAATGATTGATAGCAGTATCAGACATCTTTTATCAGAATTTTTCATCATTTCTATGAGTGAATCTTGGGTGGCCTCACCCCGTCTAGGATAGACCCAGGGTCAGTCGCTCTAGCCAAACTTCACCGGTTCTTGCTGACGTGGCTGGTCTGCGCCGGCCCATATGTCTGATTCGGAACAAGAACGAGAGTTAAAGACATCGTACGCGCAGAAAACCGTATATTATTTTCTCATGTTTTTGCGTAGTTTAGCCCCTCTAGTGAACGAAAATGTTGAAGGGGCCCACGAAAACCTTCATTCTTCTTTCAACTCCTTCTTCATTAAAGAAAAGTCAATCGGAACACATTGTAAATACGAATTTGAATTTCGGGCCAAAATCATTTTCGGAGTTTTTCTGCATGTGGAGTTCGTGCCGTAACTATTTTTCCTGTTGTCTTACGGTCGCACCAACATTCTAGGAAAAAGTGCAAGATGACTGGTGAGAATTGGTGGCGGATATTAATCTTTGACGCCTTCCAACCTCATCGTCCAACATTTTTGACGCGCCAAAGTTTACCAGTGTGGTCTACCGGGCTCAATCATAAAATTGAGCCTGAAAATGGAAAATGATTTCAGCGCGAACGATAGTTAAGTGCGCCAGAAGAGGACCACCGTAATCTTAGGAATGATGTTATTCGGCTCTCTTAAACAAATTTGATGATACCCAATTGATCAATGATAAAGATAAAAGAAGTGAAGAGCGGTGTGTCACACAGTCCTTCTCCAGAGTTCAGCAGTTGAGGATCTGCCTGGGTTACAAAGCAGAAAAACAACACCACCGGTGGTGAAGATGTAGCGAATTCGTAGTCAGAACTTAGAAAATTTTAGAGCCAACTCGAGTGAGATTACGATAGCCTTGTTCTGGCGCGCACTTACCTATCGCTCTTGTTGATTCGGAGGCATGACTTGCATACGGTGTCCTGTACATTAACCTGAGGTCCTGCGCACGTCCTCTGATGTTCTGCACACTCCTACTAAGGTCCTGCACACGTTCCATGATGTCCTACACTCTCCTACTGAGATCCTGCACACACTCTACGACGACCTGCACACCCCTTCTGGGGTCCTGCACAGCTCCCATAATGTCCTGAACACTCCTACTGAGGTCCTGCACACATTATACGACGTCCTGCACACCCCTAATGGGATGCTGCACAGGTCCCATAATGTCCTGCACACTCCTACTGAGGTCCTGCACACATTCCAAATGAGTGCTCAGGACGCCGTAGAAAATGTGTGGTATCCAAATAACAGTGCGCAGGACGCCGTAAAAAGTGTGTGGGAATCAAATGAGTGCTCAGGACGCCGTAGAAAATGTGTGGGACCCAAATGAGTGCTCAGGACGCCGTAGAAAATGTGTGGGACCAAAACGCCGTAGAAAGTGTGTGGGACCCAAAGAACAAAGCGCCGGACGCCGTAGAAAGTGTGGGACCCAAATGAGAGTGCGCCGGACGCCGTAAAAAGTGTGGGACCCAAATGAGAGTGCTCAGGACGCCGTAGAAAATGTGCGGGACCCAAATAAAAGTGCGCAGGACGCCGTAAAAAGTGTGTGGGACCCTAATGAGAGCGCTCAGGGCGCCGTAGAAAATGTGTGGGACCCAAATAACAGTGCGTCGGACGCCGTAGAAAGTGTGTGGGAACCAAATGAGTGCTCAGGACGCCGTAGAAAATGTGTGGGACCCAAATGAGAGCGCTCAGGGCGCCGTAGAAAATGTGTGGCACCCAAATAACAGTGCGCAGGACGCCGTAAAAAGTGTGTGGGAATCAAATGAGTGCTCAGGACGCCGTAGAAAATGTTTGGGACCCAAATGAGAGCGCTCAGGGCGCCGTAGAAAATATGTGGTACCCAAACAACAGTGCGCAGGACGCCGTAAAAAGTGTGTGGGAATCAAATGAGAGCGCTCAGGACGCCGTAGAAAGTGTGTGGGACCCAAATGAGTGCTCAGGACGCCGCAGAAAATGTGTGGGACCAAAACGCCGGAGAAAGTGTGCGGGACCCAAATGCGAGTGCGCCGGACGCCGTAGAAAGTGTGGGACCCAAATGAGAGTGCTCAGGACGCCGTAGAAAATGTGCGGGACCCAAATAACAGTGCGCAGGACGCCGTAAAAAGTGTGTGCGACCCTAATGAGAGCGCCCAGGGCGCCGTAGAAAATGTGTGGGACTCAAATAACAGTACGTCGGACGCCGTAGAAAGTGTGTGGGACCCAAATGAGTGCTCAGGACGCCGTAGAAAATGTGTGGGACCCAAATGAGAGCGCTCAGGGCGCCGTAGAAAATATGTGGTACCCAAATAACAGTGCGCAGGACGCCGTAAAAAGTGTGTGGGAATCAAATGAGAGCGCTCAGGACGCCGTAGAAAGTGTGTGGGACCCAAATGAGTGCTCAGGACGCCGTAGAAAATGTGTGGGACCAAAACGCCGTAGAAAGTGTGTGGGACCCAAATAACAAAGCGCCGGACGCCGTAGAAAGTGTGGGACCCAAATGAGAGTGCTCAGGACGCCGTAGAAAGTGTGGGACCCAAATAACAGTGCGCAGGACGCCGTAAAAAGTGTGTGGGACCCTAATGAGAGCGCTCAGGGCGTCGTAGAAAATGTGTGGGACCCAAATAACAGTGCGTCGGACGCCGTAGAAAGTGTGTGGGACCCAAATGAGTGATCAGGACGCCCTAGAAAATGTGTGGGACCAGAACGCCGTAGAAAGTGTGTGGGACCCAAATGAAATTGCGCCGGACGCCGTAGAAAGTGTGCGGAATTTAAGTGGGAGTGCGCCGGACGCCGGAGAAAGTGTGCGGGACCCAAATGAGAGTGCGCCGGACGCCGTAGAAAGTGTGGGACCCAAATGAGAGTGCGCCGGACGCCGTAGAAAGTGTGGGACACAAATGAGAGTGCGCCGGACGCCGTAAAAAGTGTGTGGGACCCTAATGAGAGCGCTCAGGGCGCCGTAGAAAATGTGTGGGACCCAAATAACAGTGCGTCGGACGCCGTAGAAAGTGTGTGGGAATCAAATGAGAGCGCTCAGGACGCCGTAGAAAATGTGTGGGACCCAAATAACAGTGCGTCGGACGCCGTAGAAAGTGTGCGGGACCCAAATAACAGTGCTCAGGACGCCGTAGAAAATGTGTGGGACCAAAACGCCGTAGAAAGAGTGTGGGACCCAAATAACAGTGCGTCGGACGCCGTAGAAAGTGTGGGACCCAAATGAGAGTGCGCCGGACGCCGTAGAAAGCGTGGGACACAAATGAGAGTGCGCCGGACGCCGTAAAAAGTGTGTGGGACCCTAATGAGAGCGCTCAGGGCGCCGTAGAAAATGTGTGGGACCCAAATAACAGTGCGTCGGACGCCGTATAAAGTGTGTGGGAATCAAATGAGAGCGCTCAGGACGCCGTAGAAAATGTGTGGGACCCAAATAACAGTGCGTCGGACGCCGTAGAAAGTGTGCGGGACCCAAATAACAGTGCTCAGGACGCCGTAGAAAATGTGTGGGACCAAAACGCCGTAGAAAGTGTGTGGGACCCAAATAACAGTGCGTCGGACGCCGTAGAAAGTGTGTGGGACCTAAATGGGTGAGCGCAGTACGCCGCAGAAAGTGTGGGACCCGAATGAGAGCGCTCAGGCCGCCGTAGAAAATGTGTGGGACTTAAATATCAGTGCGTCGGACGCCGTAGAAAGTGTTTGGGACCCGAATGAGTGCTCAGGACGCCGTAGAAAATGTGTGGGACCCAAATGAGAGAGCTCAGGGCGCCGTAGAAAATGTGTGGTACCCTAATAACAGTGCGCAGGACGCCGTAAAAAGTGTGTGGGAATCAAATGAGAGCGCTCAGGGCGCCGTAGAAAGTGTGTGGGACCCAAATGAGTGCTCAGGACGCCGTAGAAAATGTGTGGGACCAAAACGCCGTAGAAAGTGTGTGGGACCCAAATAACAAAGCGCCGGACGCCGTAGAAAGTGTGGGACCCAAATGAGAGTGCTCAGGACGCCGTAGAAAATGTGCGGGACCCAAATAACAGTGCGCAAGACGCCGCAAAAAGTGTGGGACCCGAATGAGAGCGCTCAGGGCGCCGTAGAAAATGTGTGGGACTTAAATATCAGTGCGTCGGACGCCGTAGAAAGTGTTTGGGACCCGAATGAGTGCGCAGGACGCCGTAGAAAATGTGTGGGACCCGAATGAGAGAGCTCAGGGCGCCGTAGAAAATGTGTGGTATCCAAATAACAGTGCGCAGGACGCCGTAAAAAGTGTGTGGGAATCAAATGAGTGCTCAGGACGCCGTAGAAAATGTGTGGGACCCAAATGAGTGCTCAGGACGCCGTAGAAAATGTGTGGGACCAAAACGCCGTAGAAAGTGTGTGGGACCCAAATAACAAAGCGCCGGACGCCGTAGAAAGTGTGGGACCCAAATGAGAGTGCTCAGGACGCCGTAGAAAGTGTGGGACCCAAATGAGAGTGCTCAGGACGCCGTAGAAAATGTGCGGGACCCAAATAACAGTGCGCAGGACGCCGTAAAAAGTGTGTGGGACCCTAATGAGAGCGCTCAGGGCGCCGTAGAAAATGTGTGGGACCCAAATAACAGTGCGTCGGACGCCGTAGAAAGTGTGTGGGACCCAAATGAGTGCTCAGGACGCCGTAGAAAATGTGTGGGACCAGAACGCCGTAGAAAGTGTGTGGGACCCAAATGAAAGTGCGCCGGACGCCGTAGAAAGTGTGCGGAATTTAAGTGGGAGTGCGCCGGACGCCGGAGAAAGTGTGCGGGACCCAAATGAGAGTGCGCCGGACGCCGTAGAAAGTGCGGGACCCAAATGAGAGTGCTCAGGACGCCGTAGAAAATGTGCGGGACACAAATAACAGTGCGCAGGACGCCGTAAAAAGTGTGTGGGACCCAAATGAGAGTGCTTAGGACGCCGTAGAAAATGTGTGGGACCCAAATAACAGTGCGTCGGACGCCGTAGAAAGTGTGTGGGACCCAAAGAACAGTGCGCCGGACGCCGTAGAAAATGTGTGGGACCAGAACGCCGTAGAAAGTGTGTGGGACCCAAATAACAGTGCGCCGGACGCCGTAGAAAGTGTGTGGGACCCAAATGGGTGAGCGCAGTACGCCGCAGAAAGTGTGCGGGACCCAAATGGGTGTGCGCAATACGCCGTAGAAAGTGTGTGCGACCCAAGCGAAAGTACGTTCGACGCCGTAGAAACTGTGAGGTGACCAAGTGGTAGTGCGCAAGACGCCGTAGAAAGTGTGCGGGACCCAAATACAAACACGCCCATGCCGATCATTTTTTCCGCAGTGCTACCGTAACCATTCTTGAATAAAACATGATAACGAACGATAACAAACTCTTATAACATGCAGGGTATAAAAGGCCGGAGTAGCGGTATGCATTCATTCACACACCGCTCTCTTCTAGAAGCCACTGGAAAGTGGCTAAGGAGGTCGAAATTGTGCAAACACGTTTGTTGGCTATTACGATGTGCTCATAACCAAGCTGACACTCAGAAAATTTTTGAAGGAGGGTTACGGTAGCCCTGCGGAAAAAAAATGATCGGCATGAGCGTTTGTGACCCAAATGGGTGCGCGCGCAGAACGCCGTAGAAAAAAATGCGGGACCCAAATGAGTGTGCGCAGAAAGCTGAAGAAAGTGTGCAGGGCATCAGTGGGAGCATGCAGGACGTCATAGAAGGGGTGGGCAGGGCATCAGTGGGTTTGCTTTGAATTAACACCACCAGGCATAAACCATGTTAGAAAGGAAACCTTTAGGAAAAATAAATGAAATTTCTGGAAAGTTTAGGTTCTTGGCAAAAGTAAAGATTTGGCATGGCCATAGAAATATACTCAGTTAAAAGGGGAAGGTAAAGAAAATGAAAAAGTTTTGAAATACTCCTGAGAACGATTTGGCGTAGAATAATTCGATTTTTGGGAAATGTAGTGAAATAGTTGAAAGTATGATTTGGCAGTCGAGTTTGCACCAGCTATTTATAAGGGTCGTGCAAAACGAGAGATCGCATCGTATGAGCTTATCCGTAGAACATATCAAAGCAAAATCACGCGTGATATGGAACAAACACTTGATTTTACTTCACCTGAAGGCAGCGTTCACGATGATTTTTGTTCCCGAGTTTTCCACTCAAAACAAAGCGTTGACCACCGAGTGTTACAGAAATTACGAAGAAACGGCGAGGAACGCACTAAAACGTCATATTTCATTGACATTAATCTCTGGCCTGGACTAGTTGTCCAGTTGTATGAACATGTTCACGGTGGTTGTCACCGGTGAAAAATGGGATCAGTCGAAAATGGAAGAATAATCCAAGCAAAATAGTACTAGGTAGGGTCCGAAGAAGACAACGGAGCAACGGAAAGCAAATAATTGTAAAGGACGGGCCCACAAATGATTTCATTGACACAACGAACAGTTCCTGTGAGAGTAAAGAGGTGGGGTGAGAGTAAAGGATTTCGTGACCTTTTGGTGCGTTTTTCTCGATTCCTTCGTCATTTATGTTCTACCTGGGGCCAAACAATCCATTTAGCTAATAATCTCAAAATCGAAGATTATCGTGAACACTGCCTTTAATACGTGAAGACCGCGGCATCCCAACTCCCGAACGAGCTTTACTGCTTGCCTTATCGCGCGTGAATTTGCTTTGATATGTTCTACGGATAAGCTTATGCAATGCGATCTCTCATTTTGCAGAACTCTTATCAATAGTTCTTTCAAACTCGACTGCCAAATCATACACTATTTCACTACATTTCACAAAAATCGAATTATTTTACGCCAAATCGTTCTCAGGAATATTTCTTAACTTTTTTCATTTTTCTTTACATTCCCCTTTTAACTGAGTATAATTCTAATTTTTCGAAAAAATAACATTGCCAAATCTTTACTTTTGCCAGGAACCTAAACTTTCAGGGAATTCGAGACTTAATGCTTCGGGAAAAGCGGCCTTTATCACACTCTGTAATCTTTAGGCATCAAATTCACCTCTATCGCTCCAGCCGCGAAGCGGCTGAAGAGGTTTGGTTTTGCCTAGGCCTTGTGATCACTCAGAATTTTATAAAATAGTTTATAGAATCTTTGAAACAAAATTTCTGAAGATTTCCTTCTGGATATAAGCGAAGGGGTCCAGAAGACACCTGCTGTCCGAATTTCAGCAAAATCGCTTCACAAATAACGAAGTTGTGAGCCCGAAAGCTTAAGAGAATTTCTGAAAGTTGGGCTCCGCAGAAAAGGTCAAGGATTTGGCATTGCTCCTAAATGTTGTGAAATTGTTTTATTGGATTTGGCTCTCAACTTGATTTTTTCAAATGTAGTGAAATTGTCGAATTGATTTGGCTGTGATGATACTATATGCAGATAACATAATCATTAAATGTAGTGAAATTGTTGCAAACGGATTTGGCAGGAGCTCTATCAATTATCACAGTCAAATCACGCGTCAGAAGGGGTTTTCCTTGGAGCGCATATTGAATCGACTGAGAACAGGAATAAACCTAGCAGCAAAAACGTTTCTGTACATTGCGAACCGTGAAAGCGTTGAGGACACGAAGACATAGAGTCAGTAGCGAGTAAATTGCGTTAGATTTCGTTTTCATGAATTTTATCTCCTCGGTGAGGGAAGGTCTGGTACCTGAAAAGGCCACACTGAAAAGGCAGAATAGCATTTGGAAACCTTAATTCTAGCCCATAAGGCCACGTTTCGTTTAGCATTGTTGACTGAGGATTATTATTTTTTTCTTTTTGTCTTCATTCGCTCGCCAGAGGACCTTCTGACGCATGATTTGACTGTGATAATTGATAGAGCTCCTGCCAAATCCGTTTGCAACAATTTCACTACATTTAATGATTAGGTTATCTGCATATAGTATCATCACAGCCAAATCAAATCGACAATTTCACTACATTTGAAAAATCAAGTTGAGAGCCAAATCCAATAAGACAATTTCACGACATTTAGGATCAATGCCAAATCCTTGACCTTTTCTGCGGAGCCCAACTTTCAGAAATGTACGTCTGCATTCAATTCTCTAACCAAGTGTCTTTGGTCTACCCCCATCGCGAAAGAAGTTAAAGGAAGTGGTCAGGATGATAAACGTTATCCAAAAAAAAACAACAAAAATCAACCTAGATCGAAAACAGCTAAAAACTATTAATGTAGCGCGGTGAAAAACGGGCTAGAATTAGAGTTTCTGGGGCCCAAAGAATTCAGTTCGTGCACACGTGCACAGTGCCGCAAAAAAATGATCGCTGTTTCATGCCGAGCAGTCCAAAATCATCGACATTCAGAGGAAGAAATTAATGCAAATTTAACTAATAAATAAAGTTGAACAATAAAATAAAGCACTCCATTCAATGTTTTTGACCAGATGTGTACACAAATCCGAAGGTTCATTGATTGAAATTCAATTTCAAGCCACCTGGGGTGGTAGTAATTGGGTGTGTTAAACGCGAGTTAACAGGTGTTAAATTCGCGTTAAACGCGAGTTTAATCATACCAGAATGTAATGATAACTCTTGCTAGTTAAGAGAGAACTCGCTCTAGTTTCACCCTAACATCCCCCAGTGGTAGGCCTCTTATACACTTCCAATGAAAACGCCTCGAAAAAGCGACAATTGTAACCTTTGTTACGAAAAATAGCCTTTTCAAAACGTTTTCAGGTCTGTTTTTTCTCTAGAATTCCGCCATGTGGCATCCTCGCGGTAAGTTCGCGTTTAACATACTCTCGCAGACAGCACGAAATAGTGCTGAAATGCGAGAAGGAACTGGATTAACGAAAAACTCCTCCCGAGAGTTTTGGATGCGGTTAGCAAGATACAGTAGGAACAGTTTTGACCATCTATACTGAGGGCAAGTAATGAGTTTAATTAATGCAGAGGGTTAAGGAAATTTGATAGCACTGTTAGCGATTTTGATCCAGGACGTCACCCTATCTTTAAAACTGAAAGGTGTTCCAAGGGAGAGTCTTTTAACGGCTTCCGCCAGGGAAACGGGCGATGAGGGATCAAAAACAAAGCAAGGATCATTGCTGAAACACGTTGGCCGTCTTCTTTGGTGGCACTAATCAATCCCTCCCAATCAGCTGTTAATTTTTTTTCGAGCGCCGACACTTCTCACGCTTTTGTTTATTTTCTTCCGGAATTCATTCGCTTTGCTATTATCAGGTTAGTTTCATGTTCATAATTCATTGCATAGCACAGGCTATGAGGAGTATGTAGTAAATTATTTGGTTGCTCGCGTTTCGAAGGGGTTTCCACAACTTTTTTAGTGCAAAAAAGTGAAAATTTTGCAAGCCACTGATTTTCAAGTGATTTGATGCTTTAGTAATGATTAATCAGCATTAGTCGGGGCGTATCGGGCGAGTTTTGTGGGGAAGAAATGCGAACTTGTTTCTGAACCAACTAAATTTGTTCTCCTTTTTCTGCAAGATTCGAATACTCCTCTTTCATTGCCAGATCAGTGCCATCGTAGCCTCTTTTTTTTTTTGAGGGTCCGCGACGCAGTTGCTTTGGTGCATTGGTAGAGCCACTCGAATTGTTTCAAATTCTTACCTTGAAATATGTGTACAAAATCTTTTCCTTAAACGATGCGCATATGAGTGTGTAACAGTGTTTCTATATATTTTCAGCACTAATTGCGGGCGGTGGATTAGTTTCATTTTGAGAAGACGGCAAACACTTCACAAATTCAACTGCATCAATGACCAAAACCACGCCATTACCCCAATCTCGGACGCCGGACTTGAGTTGCACACTTCCAAAAAAAAACAATAGAATTCTTTTTCAAGAACGAAAATAGACTATCTAGTTTATCATCATTCTTATAGGTTTTTAACTATCCATTTCAGTTGAATGCAGGACATTCTTTGAATTTATGCATTACTCGACGAGTTGCGGAATGTCTCTTTCGCACCTAGCGTTACCTTTTCAAGAACACCTTGTAAATAATTAATCCAGAAATTCTCAAATTTTCGTTCACTCGAAATTTCCTTCCGATAAATTTTTTGTTTTTCAAAAAAACTTTTGTTTGAAAATATCAAAAAAAAGTTAACAAAGTTACTACAAATGCAAACTTTTGTCAGATCACACGCAATTGATTGATTGAGGCTAATGATTAAACTAACATGTCTTTTCGGGAGTGGTCCTGAAAACTCACGGAGCTCACAAAAAATTTTGAGAATTAGGATTTACAAGGAAAATTTAAAAAATTGCATTCTGATCGTGTTTCGAACAAGCAAAATATTACGAAGTTCCTTTTTAAAGCTCTTCCTAATGAATAAAATGAATAGCATCACTTGTATAATCTTTCCGATCCCTCGTCTTCCCACCGTAAACGTCGTTCGTGTCCACGTGTAGAAAATACTTATGCGGACGAAGGTCACGCATAATGTATGTGTAAGCAGAGGGCAGCTTTCGTTAAACCGGCAACAAACCGTGGCACCTATTTCGCGGTTCGTAGCCGGCCAGGAGGTGGCGGTTAATACGTGTTAATTTGGCGGCTTTACTGCATTTAATTCGCGGTATGTTGGCGGCTTGGAGGTGGCGGTTTATTCGCGGTTAACGCACCATTTACTACCACCCCTGATGTTTTTGATATAAGAGGTCATCAATGCCGATGATGTGGAGTGGGCTCGTCCATTATCAAAAGACAAGAAAGTTTAGGCTTCAGATTTGGCCAAAATAGCAGTTTTTTCGCGATTTTTCCTTATATGTCCTACTACTCGAGACCCAGAAAAGGGTTTAGAGAGAAAAAGACAACAACCACATTTGATCGCGGCCACTGCCTTTGAGATGTGGGTCCACTTACCCGCTATTCGCCCTATCATGATGATAGGAGACGTGTGCAGCACCGAAGGCGCAGATAGAGAGGTCGGATTGCACGTAGAGGAAGCTGTTTAGACGTTTGCTCGGATATTTCTGGCCGCGGATGGGCCACAACGAAGATCTCTACAAAGAAGTCGACGCCTTACAGAAACGTTTGACACGAGGAAGGTCCCAACATCTCCCAATGCCATCCCGAAAGGCAACGGAGGGTCGTCTTCGTCTGTGCGGGCATATTTTAAAAAGACCGTCAGATTGTCTTGTTCAGCACACTCTAAGTATGCTTTTATTTCCTGACTGGAAACGGCCGCCTGGATGTAGGCGAAAGTCTTGGACAGATGTGGCGAAGGAGGGTTTGAAATCATTGGAGTTTGAAAGGCAATTCAGGCGCGATGTTTTACTTCGCAGGAAGTGGAATAGCGACCAATGTATGGATTGTGTTGAAATTTTGGCTGAGTACCGTGACAAATGGACACGCCTGACTACTAGGACAGCACACCTAGATGAAGATGCGGATAGACCGATTCAGGCGAAAGCCAACCGATTAAGTCAAGTCGAGCCAGTTGTCGGCTTTTGTAGACTCTCCTCAATCCACTCTCCTATTGTTCCCTTTTTGTTGAAAAGTTTGTGACACGAACCAAACTACTTCTGCTTGGGAGACTCCTCTTTGATAGATATACCTAGCAGTGAAGTAGAAAAACGCAAAAGTGGTGTAAAAAGACCGTTTTTCAAAAGCAAAGTTAGCATCTACTAAATGGTTATAAAAAACTACATTTGCCAGGTTTTTTTCTAGAATTTTTTCTCGTGATTTCCTACCTCATCATGTGCTCCCCCCCTTTGCCGTGAGCCTAGATGACAGAAAAATGGATTTTCCACGTCGGCTTGGTAAGGCATGAAATTATCTCAGAATCACTTCAAACGGGTTTTCACACCCTTTCAGCTTGCCCAGTGTCGACAAAGTCGAGTGCTATCTCACTGCGAAGAATTTGTTTTGGTTATTTGTATATTATTCTTGTTTAGAATTTTATTCAGTGATAATTTCCATTTAGTTTTTATAGAGGAATCCATTGGTAGTTGTCCGCGTTGATCGAGATTTTTACCACAAGAAAGCGCGCTATCGCGGAAGATCTCGTGGGAGCAAATGCCATCGCGTCGATGGTATACAAAAGGGCGCTTGATTATCGCGTCGGGTTCAGTTTTCCTCATCGCTTCTCCTGCTTTTCAAATCGCGTTTTAAAATTTTCTGGGGAGTATTTTCATTCTCCTTTTAAGAGTTTCATCATATTCTTGGAAGAATTCTTATTCTTCTCATTTCACGTGGTTTGCTAAAGCAGCATCTGCTGCTATTTGCGTATTTCAAACTAAGTCTGAGATTTTCCTGTTTTTCATTTGAATAAGGAAGTTTTCATTTTCTTGTACTTTGTGAAAGCAAACAATCTTTCAGCATCAAATTTGCTGGTGAATATTCATCCTCATCATTTACTGCTGTATATTCACCATCCTGACTTATTGTTGATCATTTACTATGACCGTTTGTTGTTGTTTTTTGTTAGTTCGTACATAAAGGTGTAATTAACCAAGTTTGAATTACCCAAGGACGCGTTTGTTGGGCGACAAGTGTTACTGTGCTTATCTGGGCCAAATTCCGGTCCGCCATTGCGTCTCGACACGCTTTGCAGCCGCACGCGCTCGAGTCAGTCGGGTTTCCAGCGCCACAACCGACTCAATGTGGCTTTTTTATACAATTTTCTTCAATTTTCTTAGTTTCCAGTTTCCAAAACCCATCTAGAGTCAGCAGATCGGCTTCTGCTGCGCTGGAAACTCTTCTGGCTCAGTGCGTGCGGCCGCGAAGCGTGTCGCGACGCAATTGCGGACCGGAATTTGGCCCAGATAAGCACAGTATACTATCCGTGTGGCCCCAGAAATCTTTGGGACAGGCGAGCACAAGTGACAGCTACGCGTTTCGGGCACTTCACCCAGACCGGTATGTCAACCGCTGATGACTAATGCTAGTCAAAACTGCAATTATCCGGATAGCGAAAAATGGTTTTGGGAATCTGCCAGTGTCATATATCCTCTGATTCCCAGCTAATTTTACTCTGTTAACTAGCGCGCTTGTGCGGAGCGTGGATAGAGACAGTGAGAAAGTGTGAGGAGCGTACGCTCGCAGACGCACGGGATGAACGGAAACAAGTTCCACTCGGAAACAGAGGATACATGGCTCTTATTGACGATAACTCATTGGTTCGGTTCGAAAAATTAAGCAGTGAAGTAGAAATAAGTAAAGCCGCTAATGTGGAGCCAGAAATAAGAAAAAATCACCCGTTGGAAAAAGTGGTGCAAAACGACTGTTTTTTCCAAATTGCCTTTGTGACCTTAGCTTAGACTTCTGGAAGGCGCCAGTTGAGATGTAGATGTGTCTGCTTAATATTTATCGAAAACTGCATCAGCTGGACTCTTTCATGAAAAAAAGTTCCGAGAATTTTCACCTCACTATGTTTTTACAGACCGACGTATCGGCGTGTATCTAGTTTTTGATGAACAATTAGTGAATACAATTCTGCCCAACTGCCGCCTTATAAAAGTGAAAACAAAAGGCCATTCAGACCAAAGGTATTTTCACACCACACTTTCCAACAGGCGACTATTTCTATTTCTTCAGTTTACAGAAGCATCTCTGGTTTTTCTACTTTTTTACTGGGTCCACTTCATCTAGCCACTGAGTTAAGGTCAATGAGAGCATTCTTCATGACACTCGAGGGCCCCAAAATACCATTTTTTCGCTATTTGGACAATTGCGATTCTGACGAGCATTCAAAACTTGATGAAAGTCGGCGGGTATTCCTTGGATTCAGCAGGACCAATGTTGGGGAGGGGTCGCAAAGCTTCGCACGAATCGAGGGCTGTTGCAACAACGAACAAGTGTTGTCCAGAGGGTTCCTTGACCCTGGTTCCAGGTTTTACTGTGCCTTTAAGAGTTTTCGGTATCGATTGGGACGATTTTCTTTCTCGAAAGAGACACATCGTCCATTTCGGGTTCCAACCGATTTTCCCCTCCGAGAATCTCGATACACAAGAAGTTCAGCCCACACAATGCGGTCTTCCTCTGTTCTATGGTGCAGCCGCAGCAGGCTGTGTCGTCCATCTTGGGTCTCAAACCAATTTGCAACTCCCAGCGGTTTGACCCACAGAAAAGTGTACGCCTACTCCCCGGGGTTTCCTTCTTAGCCTGCGGTGCAGCAGCAGGCTATACCGTTCATACCGGGTTTCAACCGTTCTTCACCTACCAAAATGTCGAACCACAAAAATATCTGTCCACCACCGGGGTTTTTCTTTCTTTCCCATGGTGGTGAAGGAAGCTGCACCGTCCGTTTTGGATTCAATCCGCTTTTCACCTCACAGAGATTTCACCAACGAGAATCTCAGCCGACACCCCGAGATTTCCTCTCTTGCCTGCGATGCATTCGTAAGTGGTACGGTCTATTTTGGGAATACAACCGATTCGCACTTCCAAGAAACTCGATTCACTAGGAATATAGTCTTCAAACTCCGGGAAATTCCTCTCTTCCCTACGGTGCAGTCATAAGCTACATCGTCTTTTTGGGCCTACTAGATAACCTCGCATGGCTATCCTTGCCATTTTGAAGATAATCAATCCTTTTTGGTAAGTTCAGACATTTTCTATCTGAATCTGAACGCGGATTTTGCTGCGGATATCTGCTAAAGTTATACCCGGTCAAAGTTTGTATTTCCTACGGCTGAACTGGACGTAACGTTTGTAGCTTTTGAATGAACTTGGCTCAGAAATTTCAATGAATGTTGCTTGACGTATGGAGCTTTACTAATAAGTCGGTTACTTCGTTTTCAAAAGAATACGCGCCTTCTTTATCGAATCCACAGCTCACCGCGGCGTGGATCCCAGCTGTAAGGCGCGCCGCAGTTTTGAGAGGGCAGCCACGCATTTTGGGCTGTGGATTCGATCAACAAGCCAAATACGCTGTGGATCCATGAATTACAGATTTGAAAAGACTAGAAGCCTATAAATGTGTGTTGGGAGCCTTTTTAATACAAGGATATGATTCTGAAAGCGTTTCAGAAAAACGTTTTAGATCTGACTCAAAATTATTTTATGGGGTCTTTTTGAGGTGCTGATCACAAATCTTTTGTTCATTTGCCACTTTTCGAGAGAATTCAACATGCTTCAGTCAAAGGTTCCCATAGGGGGAAATTTTGGGGACAAAACGCAATATTAGACTAATTCCGAAATGGTTCGATAGAAGAGGCCCAAAATTTTTCTTCGAGGGTTTTCTGGAGTGCTGAACACAAAATTACAACCCGTTCCTCGATTTTCGGTATACTGCGGTAGTTTACTGTGGGTATACGGGAGCTTGGTCAAGGTCTTAGATTTGGCTCAGAATTTCTCTGTTGGTGTTATTTGGAACGCAGAACACAGAAAGGGATGTGTTTTTCGACCCTAATTCTAGCAATAAACACACCCTAGAATAGGGCTCAGCGCCCTAATTGGGCCCCAGTTGGAAGGACCGGCTCACACCCCTTGTTTTTTCTCCCCAGTCTACGGTGCCGCCACAAGCTGTACGGTCAACAAGACTAACGGATGCAGTTCTCAGTCCAGGTACCCAAAAAAACCTGCCGGTATCGGGCATCACCTTTCAAGGATTCCCTGCTGGCGTACTGCGCTGTTCTGCGTCCCTCGATTCGGACAAGTACTGTGATTCCATATTTGTCCTCGGTCCGAACACAAAGTGCCCTGATGTATCTTCAATTACTGGGATGACTATTGAACAAATGATTCCGGGCTCAATCGCTGAGCGCAGCTTCCTACTCGATAGAGACTGACCATAAATTTGAGCCTAAACTAGCTTTTTTTATTTTACGCGCGGACCTTCGTACTGAAGGCACTGTATACCGAGTGGGGCGTTTGCAACGGTGCAGTGGGAACGTGGCCGACTTCTCTGGAAATCCTATTGTTGATCGCGGGCGGTCCTAATAATTGTTCGAAAGGGCCTACAGATAAAATTACCAAACGCTCTGATGGGGGAAATTAATCAAACCTACGTGAGCATCTCCGTCTCCGTTCTGTTAATGCTAGCTGTTAAGCACATCTTAATTGCATCACTCGTCGCCCGATCACGGACCAATTCGAACTTTTTCTCAAAGTTTCCCGCCTCAAGATACATCGTGTCATCGCGACTGTTGACGTGCGTGAATGGCTGAAGCATCAAAATCGAAAAACAGAGATGTGAAAACACAATTGTGTTTAATTTTAAAGACAGCATACATGTTCACAAACCTAATAAAAATAGCGTCATAATTATATAGCTTTGCATGTCCCCCCCCCCAATCATGCCGTCATAGACATCAGAAGCGCTGAAAACTATCGAATGACAGTACTGTAGCATTTTCGCCTTGCGAGCCTGTATTTCCCCACCCTTTCGGGTGACAGCATTGAAACCTAAACGTGAGAAAACATAGAAAGCATATGATAGTCTAGTCTCAGAGTGATAGAATTGGGAAATGGGAAATACGAGAGAAACAGCCAGAGTTACTTGAAAATAACCTGCCATGAACGTGTGCAGTTTGCAATCATTTTAACAAGGTATGAGCTGATAACCGATTTTCAAATTCAGATACTTTTTGACCTTCCAACTTTTGAATCCCGAGAAAAACCCTAAAATGCCGAAAAAATCGGAAATATTCATGAGATTAGAACTTCTAACATTTCTACTTGCCAAATTCCTAAAGGATGATCTCGGCCGCTAAAACCGTCTTCGCTTTCCAGGAAGCCAGAGCATTTTGTTCATATTCACATGAAAATTATTCAATAAACAATTATAAGCCCTAGATTTTTTGGTAGTCACAGTCACGAGGGGAGGAGTCAGAATTTCGCTGAACGAATTCCCGATCAGGGTATCGCACGAGGTGTGCGTCGGCCACTTTTGCTCAGACCCCCTCCAAAGCCAAATCCGCTCGGAATCCTCCTCAGTAACGTTAGTAGATCAATTTTAGACCGTTTTCCTCCACCGCACCACGATCTGATGTGCTCAAGCAGTTTACCCAGCAGGTTTACCTCTAAAGTTTCATTGCAGTAAAATTTCTCTTGCCGTATTCAAATGGTAAGTACAAAACTCTTGAATGGTTAAAAAAAACCAAAATTTAAAGTCCGAAGCCAATGCTTTTGCAATAAAACTTCGGATGTTCAGCAAAGGAAGGACAAGAGCACAGAACAGCGCTAATTGCATGTATGTGGAGAGGAGCTGAAAGGGAAAAAGTATATGTAACTGGTAACAGCTTGTGGTGTGTAATAAAATGTTGATAAAATAATGAATGAATAATGCGGATGTGTTATGTGTCTAACTTCAGTTATGTCTCTGACCATTCACCCACCTGCAGCATCGGTTCCGGCAGCCGGCGGAAACTCCGCACACACACTGGCCAATGATGGAGAGGCCAAAGTAATCTTCAAAGTGAAGGATGTTTGAAGGAGGGTTCGATCTCGCCGGAAGTCCATATTCCTCTTACGAGTTGGGAGAGTAGAATATTTGAGTCGAACGTGATCGAATTACCTTGTGTACGAACTTTCACCGTCTTAAATGAACCCGAAGACCACTACAACAAAAGGGGGCACACCTTTCTCAAGTTTGGGTCTCGCCGGGAGTCGGCAATTTTGAAAACTAGGAGTCATGAGAGTAGAATGTTTGAGCCCAGCGTGGTCGATTTACTCTGGGTACAAACTTTCACCATCTCATATGAACGCCGAAGATCGCTACATAGTTAAACTGCAGTAACTTGAGTTCTAAATGACGTACCTGGAAAAATTCCGGCTTCGACAAACTACGCTCAGAACCGTATCGTTTAGGACCAGTCGCACCCCTGGAGATTAGTTTTGGAGAAAATTTTCACAGTGTGGGTTCTGCAAGATTTTTTCGCGTTTTCTCAGTACTTCGATGTGGGCCCAGCTGTGTGCCCTCAGTGCATTTCAAAGAAGAACCCACACCTGGTATATTTTCTTCAAAGGCAGCATACACTATTGTAAACGTGATTGAGATAACTACGGAAATAGAATGGTATGGCCCAGATTACAACGCCTACGCATTTTGAAAAGTCAAAAACGACCCACAATGCCGTTACATGAGTTAGAAGTTGGCCCCGCCCTGTATTTTCACGCCCCCTGTATTTCCCATTTTCCAGCAACGCAAGGTTGCTGGGTCATATTCACTGGTAGGTTGGTACTGTTGGTAGATTGCCTAACAAGTGAACCACTCACGTCACTGACCGCGAAGATGACCCAACAATCCTGCGTTGGAGGAAAGCGGCAAATACAGGGGGTGTGAAAATACAGGGCGGAGTAAGCCATACGGCTCGATTCACATTGTTATCCCAACTACGTTTACGAGCGTGTATGCTGCTTTTAAAGGCTTTCTTCACGGGTGCGGAAGGTTTCAAACGGTAGAGTATAAGTTCTGATTTCTCAAACTCCCTGAATTTTCCCATATAACTCAACCAACTTTTTACTTATAACGTCTAAAAAACAACTTTTAAGGACTTAGAAGTTTTTTTTATCGTCTCCCGCAAATTCTAGGAGTTCACGGTAATCATTTAATCTGATGAGTGGACGTTGCTGCGACGGTAGAACGCCGCGCGCGAATCGAAACCCCGTAGGCCAGTGATGCCACCAACACCGCACGGCCAACAGCCTGGTTCATGCGTCAGACTAAATCGATTACGGAAACCATACGTAACTGTCTTCGGCGTTCATCTAAGATGGCTAAAGTTTGTATCCGAGGTAAATCGGCTACGCTGGACTCAAATATTCTACCCTCGTGACTCCTAATTTTCAAAATTGTCGACTCCCACCTGAAAAAAGGAGTGGTCTCCTAGACTGTATCGGTCTTCGATGTTTATCTGACTAGTGAGATGGGGAAAGTGTGTATTCAGAGTAAAACAACCACGCTGGACTCAAATATCAACTCTGGTGACTCATAGAAATCACTAGAAGAAATCATTTTGCATTTAGTAGTCAAACTGCTCTGGACTTTTCACACGGAGGATTCATATGTCTTTTATGGACCTTTTCTATTCAACTTCGCCCTTGACGACATCATGCGTAGAGTTACAGAACAGTTTCCTACGGACATGGTATCAAAGCCATCAGAACGCTCTCTTGTCGACCCGAAGTACGCCGATGACTTTGCGTTCTTCGCTGAAAACAACGAGAAACTGCAAAGGATTATGAACCTTCAAAGTGTTCCGCAGCCTATGGACTTCTCCCAACGCCATCTAGAGCGGCAACGGAAGGTCGTCTTGGTATGCTCGGGCATATTTTAAAACTACCGCTAGAACGCGTCTTGTTCAATAGCTTCCGAGTTCTGTCTGGAAACGGCCGCCTAGACGTAGGCGAAAGTTTTGGGCAGATGTGGTGAAGGAGGATCCGAAATCACAGTGAAAGGCAATTCGGGCGCGATGTTTTACTTCGCAGGAAGTGGAATAGCGACCAATGGATGGATTGTGTTAAAATTGTGCCTGAGGGCTCTGAGAAATGGGCAAGGCTGACGTTTAGGACGGCACACCTCGGTGAAGATGCGGAATGACCGCGTCATACGAAAGCCAACCGATTAAGTCAAGTCATGAGTCAAAGTCTTGTACAGTATGTTACGCAACTTTTAGGCCAACTTTGCTAAAGCAATTTTTATTATAGGAGCAGATTCCTTTTCCTGCAATAGATCCGCTAAAACGACGACGGCGGCCCACCGATTTCAACCTTTGAGTTTTAAATGTTAATGCATTAAGGAAGCAATACGTACTTATGTTTTTCGATAATTTAAGTACAGCTAAGGCGATGTAAAGATACCTATTGGCACTTGAAATGTTCTCTTGTCACAATGGTTTCCTAGCACATTAGTTGAATGATTTAGAAAACGTCCAGGAACTCTTGTCTACTGAAGTTCGCCCAGTAGCCATTCATTTCAGGAAAAAAAGTATTTAAAACGCATCCTGATTACTCGTGCAATTGATACAAAACGCTCCATCGCAGGTATGGCGCGGGCGATTTTTCTCGCCTCGGGTCCGGCGAGCGCGACGTTTCGTTGAACTAATTGCAAACGGAGTTCACCTCATAAGCAAAGCGATTCCGGGGAAAAAGTGGTCGCAAGCCATATCCATAAATGGCAATTGTAACCTTGAATAAGCCTAGGTTTTGAAAATTCGAAGAGAAAACTGAATGTGCAATAAGATTCCCTTTCCGAAAAATCAAACCCTTTTTCACCAATTTTTTTCAATTTCCTTCGTTTCAACAAAATATAGCTCCAGTTCATGCAATCGAAAACTGATGAACTAGGCTTCCCTTCGAAGAAAAAAGTCTTACTCTACCTCTGACTGTCTTGATTTACCTCCGTCTTAAAATTTAAACGGGGGTTCAAAATGTACTCGGCAGACATTTTGCTGAGGTTCAGTTGAAATCTATGTGTCTGCCTTGCCGCCGCACTATTTCTTGTGCTCTGGCCACCCTGTTATCAGCGACAGCCGCCTGTCGCTGATGTTCCCAATCAGTGTCATCCATAAATTTGATGATGAAGTGTCGCTGATTTGAAGCAGAGTTGCTCATTAAGAGTTGACGCTTCTATGAGTGATCCCCTGTCAAAACTAGCATATTTGAGTTTTTGCAAGACTAAGGATAAGATGGTTGAGTAAGACCAAGGATAAGGCTAAAGCAATTCAAATTTAAAGGCAGTGTTCACGATGGAAAAATCACCAGTTTTCTTACAGATTCGTAGGCTTTGGGACCTACCGATAAAAACAGTGAAGAGAGAATCACGAAAAACCATCGGGAAGTGGGTGAAAATCGAGTGGGCCAGTCAACCCATTAGACCACACCGCCTCCCAAACAAATCCTTTTTGAAGAAGCTTGATTACGTGAACGACCGGTCAGCGAAGGTAATGGCTTCGATAAGTAGCAGTGGATAAAGAAGATCACGTTATCACATGGAGAGACTTCATTCCTTCTCACCGGCCAATCCTTACATTCTCAAAAATATGACGTCACACAAGAGGCCCTGCTTAGGCGTTTAAATGTGTTTTCTCGTCATTTTCTGCAGTTCTTTCTGGCGCTGCTGTCACAGTAAGCTCTTGACCTATCATAATCTGTAAGAAACTGAACATCCAGGATTTATCGTGAATACTGCCTTTAAGATTTAAGTTGCATATTAAGCCAAATTACTACCGCTCCACATGTTTTCTCAAGTTTAGTTTCATTATATGGGCGGAATCGTACTACCCTTGACCAGCGAGAGCAACAGTGCATATCAGGCACATCGATTTTCGGTCGAAATTGATGGTAAACATTGCGTCGCGTCGCGCGTCGCTGAAGGTATGAACCCGGCCTATTACTCAGAGTGGTGGGAAAATACGGTCGTGCAAGACAGAGACACTCAAATATTCTCGAATATTGTCATCTTGGAGAGTTTTCAGTGCTTCAAACTCCTTCGATGTCATGGTAGGGGCCAAGTGGGCCTACTCATGCTGTTATCTCGACCATGCTTGGGAACGTGTATGCGTGTACACTGCTTTCGAGGTCACTGTAATCAGAGTTGTTTTGAGTTTGTTACCGACGGCAACTTTAACCGCAAAATAAGAAGAATTGCGAGATTATACTGGATGAGACGCGATTTACCGAGTTCAGAGAATTACGAAATGCTAGTCGCACTGATGTACTGATCTGAAGGTGAGAAGATACTCTAATTTGCTGTGTTCTGAGTGGACGTATCCTCTAAGCAACTCAGAGTGGAAAAAATCGTACACAACTTCCAACATGCAAAAATCTGGGGCTAAACTTGGTTTGTCTTGATTTCTGAATTCCCATCAAATTTGCTTTCTGAATAATCGCGCTGGATAGCAAGCACCTCCTTTAGTATAGGATCGGGTAGTATAGGGTTGTTGTCGACAAATTGTTATGGTACATAGATGACTGCAGAAATGTGGTGGGCATCTCCACAAAAGAAAAAGACCTTCAGTATCTCCGGATTGGTATATTTCTGAAGCACAAAGCTCTGCAATCGATCCAATCTGGGCCCAGCAAAAATAATGAGGGCGAAAATAGTGAATGCTTAATATTTCATACGATGCCTTAGGTTTTTATGGAGGCTCTAATAGAAGGAAGGTATTCTAATTTCCAAACTCTGCTGGAAAGGAGATTCAATTAGAGCGGGTTTTCAAACAGAGAGAGTAATAAAGTACAGAAGATACGGTATCTTATATTTTTGGTGCGTTTTTCTCAATTTCTTCGGCATTTTATCTCTACCCGATTACGAGGTAATCGTACTAGCAAATAATCTCGAGACCTAAAATTATCGAGAACACTGCTTTGAGCTGGCAAACTAATCTTCCATGAATCTCGCTCCTTTGTGTGGAATCCTGGGATTTTTTCCAAAATTTTGACGTTTCGGGGAAATATCGTCCATCACTGGATAAGAGATCGCCGCGACGCTGCTTGGCGGGAAAAATGCGCGTGGGAAAACGAAGGGAGAGTAGATATTGATCGCGCAATTTCTCCCGCCAAGCAGCGTCGCGGCGATTCTTCATCCAGTGATGGACGATAGGTCTCTGGTTTGACCATGACTTATTCGGCATTAATCTCGTTTTCTAAAATGGGAGATATCGATTTGACTCTTTAATTTTCTGTTGCTTTCGCAAAAAAGGAACGTAGGCCAGTTATTCTGCGTGGCGACAAACTCGTGGTCATTGAAAGATAATACAAGCGCTACCGCGCCGTTCGTCGTATGCCGCAGCGTACATAGGCGCGTCGTAGGATGGATATCCACTGTGCACAGAAGGAGCGGTTTGGCGTGCCATTACAAAGAAAAAGCAGTTTCTAAGTGTGGAGGCTAACCTCTAGTCTCGTGTTGGTAGGAATAGAAAGGAGGTAAGGTACTATGTTTTTCTCGAACACTTTCTCAGGTGGTTCTTTCGAAGATTTACATCTAATGGCGGGAAACTTCCGTATTTTATCGTCAACCGCTCCAAATTTGACATTGTCCCAGATTGTGAGCTAAAACCCCTTGAATCCCACATTTTTTAAGGAAGACGTTTTCAGATAAAAATTGTATTTGGCAAGCTTTTGCACCCAAGTGAAAATTTTGCACACTGACTCTGACTCTCCAATTTCTACGACAGGGCAGAACACTCCTAAATATTTCAAAAGGGTGTTATCGAACTTTTGACGGGGGTGCAAAATTTTTCTTCGACCCACCACCCCACTCCCCTCCTGAAATCGAGTTCTGTCATCACTATAAAGTGGCACGCTGGTACGAAACACTAGGATTTTTATTGAAACGCTCCTATACGAATTCGAGCATCGTTTTCGAATACGATTCAGAACAAAGTTCACACAATCTACTCTTTGAATCCTGGAGTGCCCAGCAGATAAAACTTCCATCAAGATCTTCTTCTTCTTCTTCTTTGCAGCCGCAGTAAGGCTTTTGTCAAAGGTTCAAGAAATGGGCGACTGAAACCGGATTCGTCCACAAATCCATTGTTTTCAGAGTGGTAGGCCTCGTTGGGCAAACGAATAGGTGTTGATTTGTGTGGCCACGGCTACCACAATCCGGGCACTCGTCCGGCTTACTGCGATCGATCTTATGCAAGTATGACATCAGCATAGGGGAATGACCGCAGCGTAACGAGGCAGTGGGTACTTAGCCCGCCTACCGAGTTCCATCTCGGTGTTGCTGACTACGGGTGGTACGACCTCCAATATGGGATTGACGGTCATCCTACTCAAGTGATCCCTGACGAACTTAGTGTGCTCCGCACGTAAAAGACGCAGACGATCCAGTTGGGAGTCCGTCCATCTTTGTATATTGACTTTCTCGGGAGCACCCGCAAAAGGTCTTCTGATGTGTCTTTCTCTCACGGAATTCACAATCCTTCTTAATGGGTGGTCAGGCTGCTTGACAATGTTAATAACCAGTTGCTGCGCTTGGAGTTGGCAGCGATCCTCAACCGGCCGAATTCGGGCTTCAGCATGAATATGCTCCACTGGGGTGCTTTTAGCACACCCTGTGGCAATCCGAAGAGCAGCATTTTGGACTCGCTGCATCTTTGTTCACCCCATGAATCCGATATTATGTGCTGCCATACCGGTGCAGCGTACTCTAACGCCGGCTGCAGTATTGTTTTGTAGGTCTTCAAAATTGTCTCCTTGCTACTTCCCCACGACGTTCCTCCCAGAGCTCGTACGACGTTGAGCTTTTTCATTAAGATACAAGTTCACTGTGATACCTAGATTGGATTTCTAGTGATCAAAGAGCTTGGTCATCTACTACATTGACGTGGGAAAAAGTTACTGTTGAGGATAGAATGCTCTACTTAAAGGCAAATTAAGTTGGAGTGTAAGTAGATTGCAAACATTGACCTTCCAGGACCTATTGGTTTGCAGAAGAACAGAACTGAAGAAGTTGAATAATGGGTGAATTAGTTTTGAAATGATATGATCGGTGATATGCGACTTATTTTAGAGTGATTTGAACACCCGTGCTCAATCGAATGCCCTCGTGGCATGTTTCTTTTTTAAATTGAGTTGCATGGGTTTATTGCTCAAAACCAAAGCCTCAGTATATGCATTTTCTGTCTTTGGGAAACTTCAGAGTGCATCTAACGCGGTGATAATGCATTTCTCGCCATATAACACACCGAAACAATATTACGGTGCCCGGTGATCATCACTTCTACGACGCGCCAATATACGCTGCGCCATACGACGAACGGCGTGCTAGCGCTTGTAAAGATAATGCGAAAACTGATCTAGTCTGAGTGTTGAAGAGGCTCTAGAAGTAAGCGCGAGTCACTTCCCAGAATGATTTGGCCAAACAAAACATAGACCTCCGGGTAATAACAGTATCACCAACCTTGAAATATAAAACATTGCGATTGCATTCGTCGATGGGTTCCTTCAAACCACAAACACAACTGATTGCATACTTTATTCGTTTGGGACCGCTTTCCTTGCCCTGCTTGTACGCCGTGCACGTAGCTGGCTAAATTATTGTTCTGTTGTTCTAAGCTTTTTGGTCATATCCACAAGCTAACGCTGTGGACTGTGTTGAATTTCCAAACTGATCGCTTTGTGTAAGCCTTCGCCAGAGTGGCCCGAGCGGCTGAATCCCATCCAGTCGAGACATATGTAGCAGTAGAATGGAAATTTAGTGTAAGAAAGCGCATGAAAAGTCCGCCTGCGTCCGTTTGTGACCCACCTGGCCGACAGTGGTGCTCACTATGGTGAAAAAATATGCATTTTCTGCGTTCCAAAACATCTTTTACTCCTGGGCCCGTAGAAAACCCCCAGTGCGTTGAGGTGAGCTCCCGGCATGCGGTCAACTTGTGCAGGGAGGCATGGCCGCATCAATCAAACAGTCACACGGTTAGCGATGGCTGGTCCCCTGCGGGCGGAGATGGTGTCCACTCGGCTGGTTCGATGCACATAGGGTGCGAAGATTGTCACCTCCGCACCTGCTGGCAGCTTTCAGGGCGGGGGCCTCCTAAACAAGCAGCGTTTATCCCATCGTTTTTAGCACTGAATACGCAGGAAGTTGGCAAGTTCGAATTTTTTGAAACTTGTTGTAGAGCACTCATACAGGCAAAACAATGAGATGGAACATGTCTCAGACTTTGCGGGCGATCGCCGGGCAGTAGAGCCCGTTTTCGCCTTGGGGGAGCGAGTGTGGAGGCCTCCCCCGAGGGGGGCTTTAGTGGAGAGCTCTGCTCTCCTCCGGCGCTTGCCCCCGAGAGAAAGAGGGAAAAATGGGAAGAAGTCGTAGAAGGTAGTTTACGATAATAGAGGCCAGAGAAGGCATAGTAGGCCAAGCGCACGCATCGTTATTCACGTCAAGTTTTGTCCCGATTTGACGTGATTTCTCCTGTGATCTATCACGTGCTCAACCGGTATAAAAGGCGCCCTACCTCACAGAGAGCCGCATCCGGCCCAACAGGGCCGGCCCTGGACGGGGAGTTTGAGTTCCTATCAGAAAGGAATATTTTGGAGGAGAGCGGACGACGCTTTCCGGGGAGGGTGACGTCGCTGCTCCGGGGCCGTGACGTCACTGCTCCTGGCCGTGACGTCACTGCTCCGAAGCCGTGACATCAGTGCTCCGGGGCCGTAAAATCGGGGCTCCGGGGGCAGTGACGGGGCTTCAAGGCAGTGACAGGGGGTTCCGATCAAGCCAAATAGTCACTTCGTTGGTAGTTCCCCCCCCCGATTGTGGCGGCAAGCGCCGGTGCCCGGAGGGTTGCCCCTTTAAGAGCTGCGCTAGCTCCCTCCAGTGTATGAGGTATTGATAAACAGTCGCTGCTGCCTGTTTAGGTTTTCTCGTTAAAGGCACAGTACACCCTCAGATGAGAATTTTGAGATTTTCATGTAATTCTGTAGAAGACCCCTCCTGTATAACACGTGCCAAATGCGAGATCTCAGATCCTCCAAATAAGCGACATATAAGCGACCACCACAGGCCCGACCCCCTTCGCTTACCACCACATGCCCGACCCCCTAACAGATTTTCGGACTCGATAGCGGCTTGATGAATGGACGAATTCCAATAAGTCGTCGTTCTTCAGTCCATTGCTGGACTCCTTATCCTGGCTCGCTCTCGCGTAACGATTGCAAATGAAGAGAAATACAGGCCTGAGACAACTCGTCCACCAATTTTTCACCATCAAAATATAGGCATCTTTGAAAAGCCATAACTCTGTTCAAAGGGGGTGTTGGACGATTTCAGAGTTACCACTGTGATCAGCGAGCGATTCTCTCCAATATAAGCATGAAATCTGGAAAATTCTTTTTCTGGGTGTTCTGTGCCTTTAAGGCGAGGAGAAATAGCACAGGTTACGCGAAGACGCAGCGCTGCTCTCATTTGAACCTCGTGAGTTGCCCCCTTGCAACGTACTGGTGCAACTTACTCGCGGGACGGTCGTTGCACTCCGCAGGTTTGCCTTCCACATCTTTCCACATACAGTAAGGCGAAGTCTACGGCTAGAATCAATTGACGACGAGTGGACGAGCAAGACGGGCGTTAAGCGAGCGCAAAACAGCTCACGGCGGCCAGATTATTTCAAGACATTAATCTTGTTATCCTCTTCTGCACTACTAAGGTTAGTTCTTCTGCAGAGAATGTTGTTTTTGCAATTATTTTTGTTTCTTTTTGTAGCCATGGGTTTGATGGAACTTGTTTTGGAATAGGGATTTTGCTGTTTTTCGTTTTTCTTTGTTCAAATGTGGCTTAGATTGCTTACTGCAATGTGGGAGATTTCATTTTGCTTGTTAGACCTCTTTCTGTACAGAAAAAAGTTTTCTCCTCAAAAAACTAGCTTTCCACAGAAATGTCTTCGAATATCAAATATGTTTCACCTTCATCGTACTCGGACATTGCAGGAAAAATCGAGAAACAACTACTTATATAGCCTTTTGATATTAATGTGCAAATTCGCTAAAGGACTTCGCTCAACACGCACATCACATTGTGTGGAAAACATCTACTGAAGGGTATATTCCAGATTTTTTAAATTCTACGGTTTTTTCGGAAAGTCGAAATAATCAGTTTTTGAAGTATCCGTCCGAATTGAGAGCATGACTTTCAAATATTTAGACACCATTGAAATCATGCAGTATTATCCATGAATTATTTGGAATTCATTGAAATATTCACTCGATTCTCCATAGAAATTTCTCTAAATTCACTTGGAGCAAATAGAGGCCCGGCTAGCAGTTTTCTCATTCTTTCTAAAGAAATTTATGAACCTTATTCCAATTTATCCATCCATTCGAATTTTCGATTAGACGTTATTCGAAACGTTTATTCAGAGAGCGATTTTGAATTTGCGATTCGTTATTCTGCTTAAAAAGGGTTCAACGCCCATATTAAAGGCAATGCTCACCAGTGTTCACGAAGAAAAAGTTGCACGTTTTTGTTAGACTAAAACGTAAGCTTCGGGTCCCTATAAGAAGATTAAGGACGGAAGTTCGACGAAAAACGGCCGTTAAGTGGGTGAAAATATCGTGGGCCAGGCAACCCTTTAGGCCACTCCGCCCACGTCCTATAACAGTTGCCCTGAATTCGTGGTTAGATGAGCGATGATTTCCGATCAAATCCCCCGTTCTTCCCTTTATTCTCAACTTCTCTGTTTACTCAGGTCAGCTCGCACATATCGGCTGCAAAAAACGGGAGTCACAGGCCTCGATCAACTCGTCCACTATGCTTCCCTTGCTAAATTTCGAGGGGCTATAACTCCGTTTCCTGAGGCTCTTGTACGATTCGAGGGACATCATTGAAATCAGCATGAGACCGTTTTCAAGATTGGCGGAAAAACAGAAAAACGACTTTTATCGTGGACACTGCCATTGGAAGTACTGGATTGAGACGTTTTCTCACCATCAATCACTCAATGCACGAAGCAACCTAAACCAGTCGCAACCAAAACAACAGTGAAAAACAGAAGATTCTTTCCGAAAAGGGGTGAATCCCAACAATGGCTACCAAACTGACAGAAGTACTTATCAAAACAACTTCGCATGCGGAGAAACTAACCCTACTTCTGCAGCAAAGAAGTACTGGATGGAGCTAAGGAATACTACTACATTCATATCTAGAAGCAATGGCAATTACAAAGAAGTGCAATTTATTATGCTATCCTTTATGGGTCAGGTTATCAGATGTTATACTGCTCGACCGTTGCCTGTTAATTGTAAAATCATCGCGGAGCAGGATTTTGGGCGGCAACTTTCTTACGATATAAAGCCAAATTGCTTTCTGAGATGACAAAACTTGAAACGCTTGTAAAACGATAACATCCGCAAACTATAAAAGCCCTAAAACACATTCTTGGACGAAATTTCAATACGTCATAGGCATGAGAACTTCTTGTTATTCTACCTGAAACTAAGCGAAGAGTACGAGGCACACGTGCAAAAACGTTTGCCTCAATGCTGATAGGACCTCTGACATAAAAATTGCTCGAGTCCGCTCATCCCACTGCTCCGCCTCCTGGTAAGTCGACTGCACTGCCTTATGTTCCGTAGTAAAGCCCTCGTATGACTATTTATTTGCAAAAGCTTTGAACTCGATGGGCCTCGAACCCTGGTCATGGGCGAGCAAACCTTCATCGATAACCAGAAGGCCACACTGCATATGTATGTGTTGCCCTTCCACATCATCTCTTTCGAACCGCTGTCCTGCTTCATTGCACGGACACCTCTCGCTTGTCATTGATCGCTTATCACCGTATCTGCTAATTGCACGTGGCCGCCGAGACACCTCAGCGCTCCGCCGTCTTGTCATCTCAGCGAGGATGGGAGTTTACTACGGGCCCTGTGTCCGAAATGCATTCCGACCGGGGAAGCCAGACCCAGTAAGAGGGACTCAGACGGTTTGAATGTCAACAGCGACGTAGGAACCAGTTCTCCACGATGACTCCACGCTTCGTTTTTTTTCTCTGTCTTCACTTCAATCCAATTTATGGAATACTTTTGACTAAGACCGATATTAGAAGGTCCACACTTCTACTAGGCGGAGAAAAAAAAATATGCTGTCTTCGTGAGCGGTATAGAAAGGCACATCGGTCAGGGCGTCAACCTGCCTTGAGAGTAAACGACAACTCCAAACCCAAATCAATTCATGGTTTTTCTCTTGCTACAATACGTATTTGCTCCGGAGACGTTTGCGAACCCTGCTAAAGAGCAGGCTACGGTGCAAGGTGCGATGTATCACAAGGTGGGTATCGGACCTTGGATCATAAATAAAGATGAACTTCCATCAAGGAAGGGGAGGGTATCAAAGGCAGCATACACGCTTACAAACATGGTTCAGATAAGAGCATAGATAGGAGCGCACGGCCCCTACCATGTCGTCAGCGGCGTTTGAAGCGCTGTACTCCATCCAGGTTGACAGAATTCGAGCATTCTCGTCTCGAAAGCCTGTGGAACCCCACCCCTACGAATAACAGAACGAAGAGTGATTCATGTGGAAGCATTTGATAATTTAGGGTGATAGCACTATCAAATGAGAGACTACGAGAGAAACAGCTTGAGTGACTGGAATATAACATGTCTGTTTGCTGATGAAATGCTCCATTTTATAAGCCAGCCGCAGTAGAGCGGCATTCTTGAAAGTGGATGGAAATCAATCGCTAGGTGAACAAGTTGTAATCAGGTAAATCAAGCTGTTTCTCTCGGAGACCCTCACTTGATAGTGATGCCACTCTAAATCTTCAAGTGCTTTCACATGCCTCACTCTTCATTTTTATTTGTATGGGTGGGGTTCCACAGACTGTCGAGACGGGAATGCTCGAATTCTGTCAACCTGGATGGATTACAGCGCTTCAAACGTCGTTGACGACATGGTAAGTGCTGTGCGGTCCTATTAATGCTCTTAGCTAAACTATGCTTGTGAGCGGGTATGCTGCCTTTAAGAGCCATACTGTTGGGCCGGGATCATACTTCCCAAAACCAGCGACAGCGACAATGCATGTAGTGCGGTGCAATATTACAGGTGCACCCTAATTCCCGTATTCAAGAGATCAAGCCTCAGACTTCGCAATCTCAGACAGTAACAGGCTCGGAGCTCAACCGGCTCCACCTCTCCCCTCCCACTGCAACCGAAACGCAGAGCAGTTGATATGCGAACTTGCAGTGAGTTTCGGTTGTGATTGCGACGTGCAGTGCGTTCAGGTTGCTTTCCGGGCCACATGCGTTGACTGACGCGCGAATTGAGAAACCCGGAGACTACGCTCAGTCATCAAACTCCACGTTTCGGACTTTGATCGATGTAGACACATCTACCCTATTCCTTTTGAATGGCTCTTTGTTGTATCATTTCCATGGTCTATCTAATGAGTTCTCTTCTTGAGCCTTACCGACGTATCATTCCTGCGGTGAAAAGATTAGTGGGTGGCTATATGTAGTTTTGATTCGATGAGATAAAAGATGGTTTCTGAGAATACCCCTCCTTACAGAATCTTAGTTCTGACAAAAGTTTGAGACTGGAGAATAGAGCATTTGAGCGGTAGAGAGGAAACAGCTGATAAATTTCTTCTGGGTTATGTTTTTTTTGTCTATTAGATTTTTCCGTATTCTTTCTGCGTGTTTGCTCAGTAAAGGCTGTAGGTTTATTCATCAGACCGGATTGCATTACTACGAAAATATTCGAGTGATTTTTCGACTTTCGAACGACTCGAAATTCGAAAATTTTACTTTGGAATAATATTCGAAATTCATGTGCTTTGAAAACAGCGATTTTGAATAGTATTGGAAATTTGAATAAATCAAAAATAGGCTATCGAATATGATTCGAAATTCGAATATTGCGAAAGCAGACTTTCGGACAGTGTTCAAAATTCAAATACTTCAGCGTCAACACATTCGAATTATTTTAAATTTCAAATGATCAAAACACAACCATCATGAGTTGTGATCGACTTCTGAAAGCATACTGCGAACTCTTTTGACTCAAACCCCGAATCGTTAACCAGTCTCACCTTCACGTTTCATGCATACTTTGGGACTATTTCTAATCAGGCTGGAGTTTGAAACCTTGTTATATTCCGAACTCAAGTGCATGAATGCCTATCGCCTTTTCCCGTGAAGGTTCCCTAGCTCTGACAGTCGTGGGGTAGTATGTCAGCTAAATAGGGGTCCAACCCGTGACAAAGAGGTTAGCAGCACCCTTGCTGTAGCTACTCCCAATAGCAGGAGCTGCTGCAAATTAGCAGCATGTCCTGTGGATTAACCCCTTCGTTTATCCTGGACGCGCGAGTTCGCCACGCGTGGCAAGGATCATACCCAACACCGCTGGAGGGGGGGGGGGGTGATAGTCAAAATTATTTCTCCATTCACAGGACAGGCCGCCGATGATCATGGGTTGAACACCAGCATGCGTTGGCAGCATATACTACTGTTAACAGCAGCTGCTGCTCACAACAAGTGGTTGTATCCGATGTTTGTCCTGGAATGCGACCCCTATATAGGGCCGACTTACTACGCCACAATTTTCTGAGAGAGAACGTGTTTAGACCATAGGTTCGTTGGGTGGACACATGTACTCTACCGAGGTTCGGTCCTAGAATCTGAAAAGGGAATCTGGACCTTGGAAAAAAAATCTCAAAAATCGGGCAGGGCCTTTACGTTTTAGTCTTTCAGCAACCTTAACAACATTCGGAGCTTCAAACTGTAGGCTCCAATTCCTTACGAAGTTATTATGTAAATCGAATCTCATCGCTGATGACCTCTTGATCCCACAACCTCGTATTGTTTAAGTTCGATAACGGGAGCGCGGCTAATGTCCAACGGCTTCGTGCAAGGATCAATCAACACCCAGAGAAACCCGAGAATTTCGATTATCCGAGGGTTTGTTCGATTCTTAATACAGTAAGCGACAACGGGAAAAGGCGGTGGTGCAGTTGCGTACTTAAACTGTAGTAATGGCTGTCTCGGTTCCGGGAATCAATTATGAATAGCTGATAATTTTTTCTGCTTCTCTCAACTTTTCGTGTTATTCTTGCATGTATCTATAGTAAATAATTTAGGTGTATTTGTATAGTGAACTTTGGTGGAGAACTTTTTTTAACGTTCACGGTGTTTTTTCTCTAAAATTGAGTAAAAAAAAATTAGTCTTGCCAACCACTAGGGTTCTCTACACCTCAGCGTACGCCACGCCATAATCGACAGCAAACTTCAAATTTTCATCGCAATTCCACAAAAAAAGCACCGGTTGCATTTATAATGGTAAGCTTTCTCCCAACACACTCAATATCAATACACCCAGTTTATTCACATGCAAGATATTCACGAAAAGTTGAGGAAACACAAAAAAACATTACGAAGAAAAAGATTATCAGCTGTTCATTATAGTTTCTTAGAACCGAGTCAGCCATGGCTACAGTATAAGTATGCAACGGCACTACGGTCTTATTCCGTTGTCGTAGGCTGTATAGTGGAGTCCACCAAGAGTGTCTCATTTACTTATCAATGAGAAGCTGTCGAATGGTGATCAATGAACATGAAACTCGTTGAAGCACAACCGCTCTCGCTCAATCGGTATTGAGCGTGCTGGTATGGGATTCATGCACATTGATCCCTAGCCGACCGCTTCTTATTGATAAGTAATTGAGACACTCTTGGTGGACTCCACTATATCTGCGCAATATTTAGACAATATAAAGAAGTTAGCGCATTTTAACGACTTCTCGGATGCATTTCGCAAAAATCCCTCGAGGAAAGTTCCTGAATTTATTTAATTATTTTCAAAAAAATTGAATAAAAGATTTCTAGCCATTTGGGAGTTTTCTAAAAACTGTACTCAAATCTGATATTTCACTCTGAACAATTAGGAAGCCTTTATGTGTAAGAAATAATTGATTCAGGAATTTCTAAGAGGGTTTGTTGGATTCATATACACATTTCGAGCTTTATTCTTTTTTCGGCTTACTCATTCATCCGCTCGAATTTTATTCGAGTATTTTTTTTTGCCCTGAATTAATCATTCTTTCGCTCAAATTGTTTCTATTAGGAGCTGGTTCTTCGGACTGGAAGGTTGCTGTGGATACCAAACAATTCGGGAAAAGATGCTGAATAGTTGAGGAGGGTCAGGTAAAGTCAGAAGATCAACGGGTGAAATGTTGGGGAAATGTGACGGAATCAAATTTCAGAGTAGGGGAAAGTCTATTAAGCTTAGGTATTACATAATCAGGACTATCTTGGAAAATGAACAATTAAAGGCAGTGTCCACGATAAAAACAATGTCTGATTTTTTGGTGGAGATCGGCAGCTGCGGGGCCTAGCTCAATCCTAACGTTGAAAAAACTAAGAAAATTGAGCTCGGAAGGGTCCCCTACCGCCCCAAAGTTGGACAACCGTCAGCTCGTCACACCTCAGATGCACTTTCCACGCCCACTGACGTGAACAAATGAATGCTCGAGATTGTGAGATGAGCGATGGTTTCCGATCAAAGGCCCCGTTCTACTGTTTATTCCCAACTTTTCTCTTTACTCAGGTCAGCTCGCATACATCGGCTGCGAAATACGGAAGTTACAAGTCTCGGACAACTCGTCCACCATGCTTCCCTAGCTCAATTTTTGAGGGACCATAACTCTGTTTCTAGAAGATCTTGTACGATTCCAAAAACATCATTGGAATCACCATGGGGCCGTCCTCAAGATAGGTGGAAAAGCAGAGAAACGATCCTTATCGTGAACACTGCCTTTAATGGTCGAATCAGTCTGAGGAAATTCGGTAGGGTGCGTTAATAGGGTAAGTGTGTGGAAATCGCTGGATTCTTTCTGAAAAGTTGTCGATTAGCTAGAATGCGTCCGAAAATCGATTAGTGAAATATCTGAAATACATTAAAGTATCGATTTTCGCAACGGTGTTGCTAAAATCGGTTTATAGAAAGCGCTCGTGGCGCAACTGTCTACGATGGATGACATACTGTTACGTCATCAGCCGACAGGTACGCGCAGAGCTCTGCGTGAATCAATTTCGTTGGTAGCACCCGAAGCGCAGCGTATGTGGCTTGCACAGCAACATATGTGGCCCGAAAATTGCAAAATTTGTCACCCTGAGCGCAACATGGACGCGGCTCCGGGTGCATTCGGGGTGGGCTCAGGGCCTGCTATCGTCTGAGATGCGAGAACAGTACCAATAGATTCACTAGTGCAGAAAACCGGGGAAGTTCTGTGAAACCCAGGAGGGAGTGCTTGGACGCAAAAGGCAGTGTGCGGGACTTGTGTGCCCAGTGGGAGTGGCCAGGATGCCATATAAAGTATGCGGGACTGCAGTGGTAGTACTCAGACGATAGCAGGCCCTGAGCTCCACCCCAAACGCACCCGGAGCCGCGTCCATCTTGCGCTCAGGGTGACAAATTTGGCAATTTCCGGGCCACATATATTGCGATGCAGGCCATATACGTTGCGCTCCGGGTCCTACCGACGAAATTGATTCACGCAGTTTCCAGAGCGCAACTGTCGGCTGATGACGTCATAGTACATCATCCAGCGTAGACAGTTGCGCCATTGGCGCTTTCTATAAACCGATTTTAGCAACGCATCTGCAAAAATCGATACCTCGACGTATTTCACACGCTTCGCTGATCGACTATCGCACCCATTTTAGCTAATCGATTTTTTCAAGGAAGAATCGATCGATTTCCACACATTCACCGATTTACCCACCCTACAGAATTATACAAAACAATTGTTAGATTGATGTGACCCTTAATTGTCCTTTTTCTAAGATAGTGCTGATTATGAAATACCTAAGCTTAAGACACTTCCCCCTGCTTAGTATGCGATTTCATCCTGGAATCAACCAGCTAAGCATAGGAAATCGATGCCTAAATTAGAGCGACCGGATAAGTATCCTTTGGTTCCGAGCCAAATTTATTCTGGTCCCTCGCGCGCTTGTGCGGGGCGAGGGTAGAGACAGCGAGGAAGTGAGGGGAGAAGGATACGAAGCGTACGCGCGCAGACACACGCGACGAATGGAAATAAATTTCGTTCAGAAACAGAGGATAAGCTGAATATCGTATTTTAGAACACTGCAAATGCGTATTGAATCCAAATAACACTCCCGAATCATTTTTTTCCGATTTATTTTTTTCCGATTTTTAAAATTTCTTATTTTTTTCGAGATGATTAAATAAATTTGAAAAACTTCCTTCATTAATATTTGCAAAATGCGTTCGGAAGGTCATGTTAACGTTTAATTTTTTTTAAGACAGTCTAAATATTGCACAAATATGAAGAATATAATAAATTTTAGGATGGTCGAATACTGAGCGCAAATGTAGCAGAGGCATCAATTACAAGCCCCACGATAGAAACAGTGAGAATACCACTCAAAAATCGCAGGAAGCCCAGATGCTCTTCCTTGTTTCAATCTATTCATTTAATTTCGAAATGCGCGCGTCAGTCAACGCATGTGGCCCGGGGAGCAACCTGAACGCACTGCAGGTTGCAATCATAACCAAAGCGCACCGCAAGTTTGAATATCAACTGCTCTGCGTTTCGGTCGCAGTGGGCGGGGAGAGGCGGAGCCGGTTGCGCTCCGGGCCTGCTACTGTCTGAGTACGCAGGGCGCCGAAGAAAGTTTGTGGGACCTAGATTGGAGTGCCGGGGGCACCGTAGATAGTGTGCGTGAACCCGATGGGAACGCGCAGGACGCCGTAGTCAGTGTGCTGGACCGCAGTGGGAGTACGCGGGACGCCGGGAAAAGTTCGTGGAACCCAAGTGTGAGTGCGGGGGACGCCGTAGACAGTGTGCGGGACCCCAGTGAGGGTGCGCTGCGCAGGACACCGTAGGCAAAGCGTGGGACCCAGGTGGAAGTATGCAGGACGCCGCAGAAAGTATGTGGGCCCGAATGGGAGCGCGAAAGATGCCGTAGGAAGTGTGAATGACCCAAACGGGAGTGCGCCGGATGCCGCTGACAGTAGGAATAACTCCAGTTGGAGTGAGCAGGACGCCGCTTGAAGAGTGCGGGACCCCTATGGAAGGGCGCAGAACGTCGTAGAAAAAGAACGGTTTCCCTGTTGGAAAGCGCAGAAAGCCGCAAAAAGTAGGGACGCAGACGCAGAACTCCAGAACTCCATTTCATGAGTATGTAGAAAAGCGTACACTACCCTTTTCCTCGCGTTCTCTCATTTTCACCGCCCATATCAAACGTTTAGCTGTTTCTATACACTATCATTTCTAATTTGATTCACACACGATGCAAATATCGATTTCTGAAAGTTGAGCTTCGGAAAAAAAGGTTAAGGAATTGGCACTGTTCTTGAATGTCGTGAAATTGTTTTATTGATATTTGCCCTCAACTTGATTTTTCGAATGTCGTGAAATTGTTGAATCGATTTGGCTGTTGTTGGTATATGTAAACATCGTAATCATTAAAATATAGCGAAACAGTTGCAAATGGATTTGGCAAGCGCTCTATGAATTATCAGAGTCAAATCACGCGTCAGAAGTATTTTTCGTGATAGTCTTTGTGTCCTCAACGTTTTCACGGTTCACATTGTATGGAAACGTTGTTGTTGCCAGACTTATTCTTGTTCTGATTTGATCCACGCTCTACTCAAAACTCCTTCTGACGCATGACTTGACTTAGATAATTTATAACTTGCCAAATCCATTTGCAACTGTTTCAATATATTTTAATGATTACGACGTTTACATATACCAACAACAGCCAAATCAAATCAACAATTTCACTACATTCGAAAAATCGAGTTGAGAGCCAAATCCAATAACACAATTTTACGACATTTAAGAACAATGCCAAATCCTCAATCTTTTTTTTTGCGAAGCTGAACTTTCAGAAATTCACAACTTTTTCCTAGGGTTTCCCTTCCACAATATCGTCAATCTTTGAAGGTGAGCCGCGATCCTGTTATAATAGCTTTATTGTGAAAATTTAGCTTGCTGGCAAAAGTAACGATTTGGCAATGCCATTTATAAGTCAGAAAAAAATATCTAGAAAATTCTTAAAAAAGGATTCGGCGTAAAATAGCATGAAGTAATCAAAAAGCTAGGAAATGAAGTGAAATGATCAAAAACACGATTTGGTGGTAGATCATTCCACAAGCTTCTCCGTTGAACTTATCAAAGCGAAATCAAGCCTTCATGCGCGATATGGATTGGAGCGTTGCGTTCACCTAGCTTGACCTATTCTGTTTCTCTTATTCCAGCTTTCAAGAATTTCTCAATGTTCCCTTGGGCGCTTGTTTTTGTTTTGATAAGTTTAACGGAGAAGCTTGTGAAATTGTCGACCACCAAATCGTGTTTTTGATTATTTAACTTCATTTCCTAGCTTTTTTATTACTTCATGCTATTTTACACCGAATCATTTTCTAAAAAATTTCAAGATATTTTTTTCTGACTTCTAAATGGCATTGCCAAATAGTTACATTTGCCAGCAAGCTAAGCTTTCAGAAATTTCATGTTTTTCCCGAAGGTTCACTTTATGATTTCAATTTCGCTGCACAATTTCCATTTTGGAAAGGTGAAAACCTCTAACAGACGATATTGCGGTACGACTAAAATTTTGAAATTTGGGACCAAAAACCGTAGAAAATACCACTCGTTGCCGCACTTTGTGCAGCAGGTAAAAAATCGATATTATTGATCATTAATGTTCGATTTTGGGTGATGAGAAGAATTTCCGAAACAAGTGATTTAGAGCCATCAACAATCGAAAATCATTGCGGCTTTTTGTGCAACAGACAAAAAATCGATATTATTGATTGTTATTAATCGATAATATTTGAAGAGTAAAATAAGAAAACCAATCCCATCAGCAATCACCATTCCTTGCTGCATTTTGTGGAAAAAGCGCGAAAGTCGATAATATTGATTATCGATCTGGGGCGTCGACAACAAGTTGGTAAGTTGTCATCTCATAAACCGCTCCCTGTTGTCAACTCAAATCTCGCGTATTGTCAGCCTGAGACCCGCCCGTTGCCCAGCGACGTCCGCCTGTTGTCCGACTGTTGACAACTAGATGGGTCGCGTTTGGCGGCCTATTTAGCAGCAGTTCACATCCAACAGGACTCTTTCGTCTAGCTCAGTTATTACTTTTTACCGACACGCGTCGCGGTCGGCACTCCGACACGCGTCGCGGCCGGCACTCCGACACGCGTCGCGGCCGGCACTCCGACACGCGTCGCGGTCGGCACTCCGACACGCGTCGCGGTCGGCACTCCGACACGCGTCGCGGTCGGCACTCCGACACGCGTCGCGGTCGGCACTCCGACACGCGTCGCGGTCGGCACTCCGACACGCGTCGCGGTCGGCACTCCGACACGCGTCGCGGTCGGCACTCTGACACGCGTCACGGTCGGCACTCCGACACGCGTCGCGGTCGGCACTCCGACACGCTTCGCGGTCGGCACTCTGACACGCGTTGCGTGTCGGCATTCCGACACGCTTCGCGGACGCCACTCCGACACGCTTCGCGGTCGGCACTCCGACACGCGTCGCGGTCGGCACTCCGACACGCGTCGCGGTCGGCACTCCGACACGCTTCGCGGTCGGCACTCCGACGCGCGTCGCGGCCGAGTCGCCCAACCTCCACTGGGGTCACCACCGGATAGGCAGGACCTCCAGATGCTGGGCGGGGCCAATGCACCGCGAACTTGGGTGCGCTTTGTGCATTGATCCGGCTGCGCTTTCATCATTCACAGCATGCTTGAAAATGCGTCTTATACATCCCTTGTATCTAGAGCGTTAGCTGTGCAACAGCTCGACATCGACCAGAGCATAACTCGCGGCCACGACCCCGCCGAATATCGGCGCGTTGGCCAGCGGTGACTCATGGTGGGCGAATCAACCTGTTGTCGACCCCCCAGTTTGCCAGAGGACCTGTGGTAATTGGCTGCAGATGCACCCGCACACCCCGGTCTCCACAGCCGTAGCAGAAAAAAGCAGTTTTCGTGCTCCACGGCTAATTTACTATGTGAACCCACGATTTTTAGGTACCCTTTAATGTTAAGATATCAACTTCAAAATGGAAAGAGAGCGACCCGCGTCCGTTACCAGCCTCCAATGCGAAAATGAGCTCTCTAGCTCAATTTTAAGTGTATAAACAAGATCGTGAACGTCTCCTGAAAAAAAATGAGATTAACATAGAAAACTTTCGGTTTTTCAATTTTTGCTCAAATCCTGGGAAACCATTCCAAACCATTTTTGGGCATCTGTACCAGCTTTTCGCGCTCTTTTAAATACAATTTAGAGCTTTAGTTTACGTTCTCTCTTAACTGATATTTCGAAAAAGTGGTTGCGCGCGGGGTCAGTTTAAAACCAAATCTGGTGCGAGCTTCGCACGCACCACAATTATAAGATTCAAGTTGATGTTTTTGAGAAAACATAGTGGTAGAAATGGAAAAACAAGCTCCACGCTGCTAAGATAGCGAGGTAATAGCTGCATCGCGGCTTCCTAGAGAGAGGATACAAGGAATATACTTTTCGAATTTGAAAATCGAGAAAATTAAGAAATGAGTTTTAAAATGACACAATTGTACCGGATCAATCGCTCTAGCCAAACTTCTCCGGTTCATGCCGATGTGGCTCGTCTGTGCCAGCGCAGACGTCTGATTCGGAGGCATAACTTGCATACGGTGTCCTGGACATTAAACTGAGACCCTGCACACGTCCCATAATGTTCTACGGACCTATCCTTTGGTCCTGCACACACTCCATGACGAAGAAAAACTTCTACACTTCCGTGAGGATCTTGTGCCGTTGGCGAATTTTAAACTAGTGGGTCAGGGCACTATCCTAGACGGGGGGCACCCACCATTCAACACAGAAATGAAATGAACCACCGATTGGAAAAAATAGCAGTCGAAGTAGAGCTCTTCTGAAAACAAGGATTGATAGCAGTACCAGGCATCTTCTATCGGAGTTTTTCATCATTTCTATGAGTAAACCATGGGTGGCCCCACCCCGGCTAGGATAGACCCAGGGTCAGCCGCTCCAGTCAAACTTCACCGGTTCTCTCTGATGTGGCTCGCCTATGCCGGCCCATAAGTCTGATTCGCAGGCATGACTTGCATACGGTATCCTGTACATTAAACTGAGGTCATGCGCACGTCCTTTGATGTCCTGCACACTCCTACTGAGGTCCAGCACACATTGCATGACGTCCCGAACATCCCTGTTGGGGTGCTGCACACGCTCCATGACGTCCTGCACACCCCAGTAATGAGATACTGCACACGTTCCATGACTCTTGCACACCCCTACTGAGGTCCTGCACACGCTCCATGACGTCCTGATCATCCCTACTGGGATCCTGCATACGTTCCATGATGTCCTGCACACTCCTACCAAGGTCCTGCACACATTCTATGACGTCCTGCACACCTCTATTGGGGTCCTGCACACGTTCCATGATCCACGTTCCAAGGGTATTGAACTATTTGGGGGCACTCAGGGAAACGCGACAGTTGGGGCAGGGGCAGTGCAGTCGGCGGAGAGCGCTAATGCTCACAAGGCAGGACACGTCTTTCGTAGTTGGTTACAAGTCAAGACACGGAGGTCGTGCCCCAGTAGTCTTTCTCGCCGTGCCGTAGCCGCCCCGGCTAGGAACTTGGGGCACAGCGAGAAAGACTACTGGGGCAAGACATCCGTGTCTCGACTTGTAACCAACTACGATAGACGTGTCCTGTCTTGTAAGCATCAGCGATCTTCAAAGGCGCCGACTGCCCTCTCATGATGTTCTGCACACTCTTGCTGAGGTCCTGCCTACATTCTACGACGTCGTGCACACTCCTACGGGGGTCATAGACAGGTTTAATGATGTCCTGCACACTCTTACGGTTCTTCTGCATACACTCCATAACGTAATGCATACCAGGGGTGTGCGGAAGTGAGAATTTCTTTTCGTTAAGCGTTATTAATTTTCGGGAAAAAACCGCGTTAACTCGTTAATGCGTTAACACGTTAATTTTGGATTTCGTTAACAAATTTAGAAACATCACCTAACCATAGCGAAAATCGATAAATCATTAGAGGTACAAAAAAAAACAAAATAGACCTTCAAATGACATCAGCAGGACGTCGTCGAAAAATAGTTAGCGCTTCATGAGGGTGTGCGCCGCGTCGTAGAAAGTTAGTAGCGCTTCATGTAGAGCGTGTGCCGTGTAAAGAGTGATGAGCGCTATATGTGGATACCCTTATGTTTTTGAGGTAGACCCACCCCATACACATCACATATGCCTTTCTAGGTTACCGATGCTGTGTCGCGAATGCACGACGGTGTTCAGTGGTTTATTGAGACAGGATGCCGACATACGATCAGCTGGAGGGCGGGGCTCTGCGACCGATTGCGCCGCGACCAATGGCATTGCGATGTGACACTGCGCGCGTCCCTCACAATAACTGGGTTTACTATAACAACATGTTACGATACAACTAGGAAACAACGGTGTATGATGAATTCGCTGGGAGGCTATGGATGGCGTCTTCTGAATATCGGATAGACTGACGGCTGATGGCGATGGTGGACGTTCAGTTGGACGAGTGGTTTGCGGGAGACGTAGACAAGCAATAGTTGAAAGATATAGTCGGCATGGAATCTAGCGATCGAGCCGACAGAGAGGGGTATGTTGATGACTGACGAATGCTTTGGCTGTTGGGGACAGTAGTGAATACAGTCGATTCGGTGGCGGGGTAGGCAGTACAGAGGGGGGGAGTGGAAGTAGACAGGGGAAATCTCCCTTATTCTCCCTAACTGCGAATTTCCTTATTCCATCCTGCCTGGCTCGGAATAATACCATCAGTCTGTCTCAGCTGCGCGAGTGTCCAGCGTCCGACGCGTTTCGGCTGTCCCTGTCTGGTGACTGTCGTCTCCATGGTCGCGTTCGGCTGTTTCTGTCTCTCCAGTGGGCGGCATGCTGCTCAAACTTGGGTAATTAAATCATGATGCCCTGCACACCCCTGCTGGGACCCTGCACACGTTCCAAGACGTTCTGCACACCCCTACTGGGTCCTGCCCACGTCCCATCATGTCCTGCACACCCATACTGGGATCCTGCACACGTTCCATGATGTTCTGCACTCTTCTACTGGGGTCCTGCACACGCTCCATGAGGTCCTGCACAACCCTACTGGGATCCTGCACACGTCCCGTGATGTCCTGCACACTCCTAGTGAGCTCCTGCACACAATCTACGACGTCCTGCACAACCCCACTGGGGTCCTGCACACGTCCCGCGATGTCCTGCACACTCCTACTGAGGTCCTGCACACAATCTACGACGTCCTAACTACCTTACTGGGGTCCTGCAGACGTCCCGTGATGTCCTGCACACTCCTACTGAGGTCCTGCACACAATCTACGACGTCCTGCACAACCCTACTGAGGTCCTGCACACAATCTAGGACGTCCTGCACAACCCTAGTGGGATCCTGCACACGTTTCATGATGTCCTTCACACTCCTACTGAGGTCCTGCACACAATCTACGACGTCCTGCACCACCCTACTGGGGTCCTGCACACGTTCCATGATGTTCTGCACACTCCTACTGAGATCCTGCACACAATCTACGACGTCCTGCACAACCCTACTGGGGTCCTGCACACGTCCCGTGATGTCCTGCACTCTCCTAGTGAGGTCCTGCACACAATCTACGACGTCCTGCACAACCCTACTGGGATCCTGCACACGTTCGATGATGTCCTTCACACTCCTACTGAGGTCCTGCACACGTCCCATGATGTCCTGCACACCTCTGCTGGGGTCCTGTACACGTTCCATGATGTCCTGCTGTGGGGTGGAGAGCACCCAAAGCGGCGCCGCTACTGAGCGGTCAGAGATAGTGGGCGGTCAGAGACGATCAGGTGGCGTTGACCAACGGTCGCGCGCCAATGCAGCGCGTATAAAAGGCGCCTCAGTTACGGACTGACAATCGGCTACTTCTACGTGTCTCCAGTCTTCCTGCCGTGCTCTCCAGTCCCGTTCCAGTGCCCTCGTTCCCGTCGTCGCCTACCTCTGCCCCGAGATCACCCAATTTCCATACATCCGCATATATCCTATTTCTGTGTTATAATAAATTGTTCATTGTATCCGTGCTCATACCGTCTAGCCACGATTCGAGTATACAACTCGGCTTACATGGGGGCCGAATCGGTCAAATCTGAATAGACGTTACGAGCACTCATATTTTGAACAATTCCTCCTCTTTCTCATCTCTCCAAGGTTTGCCACGAAGTAAGGGCAGCCTCTCTTCTACAGCCTCTCCTCTACAGCTATCACGAAGTAAGGATAGCGGAAATCCAGTGCTACGAAGAAAGAGCACTTGCGACGTGGTGAACCTACCCGTACCTCGTGTTATTGTGGTAGGGCGCACGAATCACTCACCTGATATTGGTCATTACAGATATGGCAGATCAGGCTATGGACTGCGAACGGGCGCCGACTATGGATGCCGAAGTGAGTGAATTTTCTCATGAAAGAATAGGTAACGAGATAGGGCGAATCATACTTAGTGTAGATGCCCTGAAGGCGCAGTTGGACCACGCGTTAGGTAAAACGCGCGTGTCTGCCTTGGCGAAAGAAACCATCGAAAACGCTACGAAAGAGGAGTTTGCTAGTTTAGTACAGCAGCTTGAGCGTTTGAGAGGTTATACTGAGCGGCGTAAAATCCTCAACGGGGAGCTCAGTGACGTTCTTGAGCAAAGAGGGATAAACTCCGCAGGCGAATTATGTCAGTACATAAGCAAAGTAGAAAACGATGGAGAAATAATAGCAGAACTATGTGACATAATGAACACTGATGCATTACAGATTAAGGATGCAGTAGAATCGATGCACGACGACATGGAAAAAGCTCGCCAGGAGCTGGACAACTACGGAAGTGGTGAGTCAAGAATGCCAGTAACAAATTGTCGACAAAACATTGAAAATGCAAGATGTCGACGACGAGATCGATTGGTCAGCCATCTGCGCCAGTCCCGACAAGCTCGATGCCAGCTCAAACAGCAAATCGAAGCCACGAGGATCCGGATCAGGGTCAGTTGGTCACTTATCTTCAGTCACTGGCATGCGCGGACCCTGGAATATATAAGGGACTAAAAAGTGAAAATCTCAAAGAATTCCTAAGGCGTGTTAAGCGAAAATACCTTAGAGTGATCCAGGATGATGCGATCCTGGTAGAGATATTGGGCGACGACCACTTGCAGGGCAGAGCGAAGAACATCTTCCAAGAGCTGCCGTCAACAGTGAAAGCCGGAGGATTCGATGCAGTGACTAGGGAACTTGAGCGGCTGTTGGCTAACGATACCACGGCAGCTCGTATCAGGGCCCTTACCGAGTTAAGGAACCTAAAGATGAAACCAGCCCAGGGAGTGTCGGAGTTCTGTGTTGCCCTGGAGAAACTGGCCATGCAAGCCAATCCTGGAAGCCATCTGCCTAAGAGATCAGTGGAGCTGGCACAGGTTTTGCTGGGGCCGGATTCATCAATATACTAACCCACGGTTAGCGCCCCTAACCTACCAACCCAGCACCATTTCAGCGATTCATCAACTTACCAACCCACGCGCTGCTGGGTTGGTTACTAGGTCAGCGCTTCCAGCCGAAGAAGGCTGGTAGGCCGCTAACCAACCCACTAGATGTCGTGCGCCATTGCTGATCGGCGCTCCTCAACGCGTGCGGCAGTGCGCAGCGGCTCTTGGAACATTGCCAAAATTGGTATCGATTCGCGAGGGCTGTTATTTCTACACTGCTGCTTACTCTCCGGCTATTATTCGACTGCTGACACTATCCTTCTATTACTGCTACTCCCATTATTCAACGTTTGACGTTATTGCTGCGCTATTACTACTCAATTAGGAAATCCGGAAAAATAATTAGAATTATAATCCTTTTTCTTGCGAGTGATTAGTTCACGGTTTTCGAATTGCATCTTCACAATTTTCCTTCCTTACAGTCTTTTTTTATGAATATTGTAGTTATTGCCAAGATCTCACCTAAAACCTTTTAATTATTTCTTTGGACGAAACTAATTCACAAATTCTTTTCGTCAGTAAAGGGAATAAGCAGCACCAGAAATTCGATGTAATAAATGAAAAAATTGAAACATTAGTAAATTTCATTGTTATTAGGAAATATGAATATGAATTGAAATTGACTTGAATTATAATCACTATTTCATTATTCTGTTACTACTAAATTCAATGTGAACCAGCTAAACAGTTTTCTTCAGTCTTTGTTTGAGTTGGATATCTTCCCATCTCCCGGCTGTCGGCAGCTGGACACCCCTCTCCGACACTGGCAGCGGAGTCCTACGGGAGAAAACTACGATCGCGTTCTCCGACAGGAGCTGTTTGTCCTGTGGGAGACCGGACCAGAGCGAAGCGGTCTCCTACAGGACATGCTGCCGCATCGCTTCTACTGGGTCTCCTACAGGACAAAACAGCTCCGGTAGTTGTCCTGGAACGCGCACGTTGGACCATTGATCGAACCCGCGCGGTGTACGATACGCGTGTGCATGGGGTGGAGAGCTGATTCGCCCATGCAGGTTCACAGAGGCGCCCCTCTCATTGATTGAGGGGGGTGCTTAGGAGCCGAATTTCCTCCTTGATGAAAAGTGAGGGAGGAATGGTAAAATCTTTAATTCTGCCAACCAGGTTTGTTAGGTGGTCACGCTTTATTGGTCAACGTTTCGGCACAGCGCCGTTTTCAGAGACCTGAAAGTGGAAAAACACGTTACGCAACCTACACGGTCAAGCGCATCTTTGCCCTAAGGCGGTATCGACTCGCGCAAAAAACTGCAGAGAGGCAACACCTCCTGCACCAAAACCCACCAGGAGCGCTTTCACCAAGACCAGCACACACTGCGGTTGTAGTTTAGTGCAAGTGAACCACCACTGGCAAGTAGTGATTCCAGCCCTGCGAGAAAACTATCCGAAGCTCAACATCACAACCCACACAGCGGGATAAATGGTAGGAATTCACTGCTTACGGTGAGACACTCATTACGGTTGTTCAGCTTCAGGTTCGCCTTTTTGTATAAATCAAGCCTTCTAGGGGCCTTCTGGCACCAATGTCCGTGTGCAAGTATCGTGCACTTGACTTCAAAATCATTGTTGCACAGCTTTTCGACCCTATGTCTTCCCAAGCGGTGTTAGAAGGCTCTTCCGTCTTCTCTTACCTGATAAGTTCTTTTAGGCGAACGTTTAGCTGTCTTCCTGTCTCTCGGATGTAGATTTCTGCACAAATGGAGCATTGAAGCTGGTACACTACATCGGAGAGACAGGAAGACAGCTAAACGTTCCCCTAAAAGAACACTTATCAGGCAAGAGACGGAAGAGCCTTCTAACACCGCTTGGGAAGCATAGGGTCGAAAAGCACAGTAACAATGATTTTGAAGTCAAAGTGCACGATACTTGCACGCGAAACGGACATTGGTGCTAGAAGGCCCTAGAAGCCTTATTTATACAAAAGCGAACCCCGAAGCTGAACAACCGTAATGAGTGTCTCACCATGACCAGTGAATTCCTACCATTTATCCCGCTGTGTGGGTTGTGATGTTGAGCTTCGATAGTTTTCTCGCAGGGCTGGAATCACTGCTTGCCAGTGGTGGTTCACTTGCACTAAACTACAACCGCAGTGTGTGCTGGTCTTGGTGGAAGCGCTCCTGGTGGGTTTTGGTGCAGGAGGTGTTGCCTCTCTGCAGTTTTTTGCGCGAGTCGATACCGCCTTAGGGCGAAGATGCGCTTGACCGTGTAGGTTGCGTAACGTGTTTTTTTTTCCACTTTCAGGTCTCTGAAAACGGCGCTGTGCCGAAACGTTGACCAATAAAGCGTGACCACCTAACAAACCTGGTTGGCAGAATTAAGAATTTTACTGTGCAAAGATCATGCCCAGGTTAGAGGAAAACCAGACGTGGAGAATACTCTGAGGGAGGAATGTAATGGGGCCTAATGCCCTACACTAATTTTTGGCGTTGACAAAATTGTCAACGAAGAAGTGTGAAAATCATGCTTCGATTTAAAAGAAATTTGAAAACAAGGCGGTTTTGGCTTGATTCCAGCAAACGTTATTTGAAATTCCCTCCAAGCTACCGTACAAGTTCCGGTCTCCTACAGGAGATTAAAAGGACTCCTACAGGAGTATCACAGGACTCCTACAGGAGAAAACCAGGACTATTGTTGCAGGGGAGGCCAGGACTCCCAGCGGACTCCTGTAGGAGTCCGCTGCCAGTGTCGGAGCTGCAGAAATATACAACCGTCAATTCCGATGTGTCCGCAGCTACGGCCCACGTGCACCATACTATACCCGCATTTTTCAAAATACGAAGCCACTGGATGGGAAGTTCTTTTCGAGGATTTTTAGCACATAAGAGTTTTTTCACAATGAATCATTATGAATTACTCCTGCGTCAATGTTTTACGGAGGAAATTCTCAGATCATTACACATCTAACCTTGTAGTAAGCAAATAAAAGTTTTTTTCATCTTGAAGCGTTCAATACAGAAATTTGAAGCGCAGAACCCAACCATGTAGTCCATTTTTCAGACCATGAAAATATTAGGGTGAGTTGTCTTATATATTGAAGTACCATTCTTCGATGGGGGCCAATTGTAGAAACCCGATTTGGACGGCGAATCAGGACAATTCCGAATTGGTCAGGGGAGATCCAAATTGGACGGCAGCATGCGAGAAAAACCACAGGTGTGGGCTCATCTTTTGCCATAGCGATCCCGGGAGGTGCGAATCAGAGGAAATCCAATTTGACGGTGCAGATGAAGGCTTTCCTCCCCTGCCGGACGGTGCAGCCTTCGGCTGCACCGTCCGGCAGGGGAGGAAACCCCCCGGTGTGGGCTAATCTTTTGCCATAGCGATCCCGGGAGGTGCGAATCAGAGGAAATCCAATTTTGACGGTGCAGCTTTGTAAAAACGGTTACGAACACTGAATTGAAAAAAACACGTCCCTCCAGCTTTTCTATTCTTCCAGCCTTCAAGGCATGATCGATGTCATATTTTTGGTGTTTCGCCGATCCTTCCATTGTTCTATAGTCTTGTATCTTCTGCTTGGTACAAATGATAAGGATAAGAAATAGTGATTCCATGAAAAATTGTCATAATTGATATTTCAATTATTCCCTGGCATCAAATCACTATAACCAGCACGGAAACCCCCTAAAATTACTATTTTCCTTCGTTACCACGCAGAAGAAACAAAAAACAATAGAAGAGAGAGCAGGAAAAACGACGAAAACACAAAAAAAATGATAAAAACCGACGATCATCACTCGGCCTAAATTAAAAATTTTTGCGCGTGAATGGCGCGTTTCGTCGGTGGCTGCAGACAGTGCTTCCTAGTCGACGGTTGTACATTTCTGCAGGGGTGTCTATTTGGAAACACCCCCATCTCCATTACGATTTGTATCTGCTACCCGTGTTTGTTCTCACACTAGATTTGATGTTGTGAGCCACTTACGGTTTGCTGATTACAACTCCTTCTTGCACCCATCCTCCCCCTTCCCACCTCAAATCAGTGTCCTTAACCATGCGTACTGAGGTGTGCACTTCATAAAAATATTCTTGCTTTTTTTTTGGAATACTTTTCGTCCGCTTTTCATCATTTTGTAGAGTAACGCGAGCATTTTTCATTTTAAACTCATCACGGTTTTCAAGCAACGCAAGAAAAATAAAAAGTGAGAAAAAGAGAAGCCGTCCGTCGCTTCATGTGAAAAATTATGTTCTGCTATTTTATGAAACGTTAGGAACGTGTTTTATAAACTATGCACGTATGATATTTAGCAGTTGTGAAGAAATGTGCCTCTTGTGATCCAACGAAAGAATAATAGAATCGACTTTGCAATTTTCGACTGTATAGGGAGAATAGCAATGTTTTGTGATGAATAAACCTCAGAAACTATACGAAATCACTTGAAGCATGGGAAAACGCATCCTTTGTGCTGAAAAACTGCCGTTGTGTTACTATTATTCAACAAAATCTATTGATAGTGGAGTTTTCTATCATTTTTTTTTAGAGTTGACGGTAGTTATCGTGTGTTGTGTGCACTAAAGTTACCGCCGACGCCTAAAAGTCTCGGTCAGCGTAACCCACACTGATTCGCGCTTAGTGAATCAAAATCGGAGATGTTGGGTTGGTTAAGCGCTCGGTCAGACTTACCGTCGGTCAACCCAAACCAGCATTCGGTTGATGAATCCGGCCCCTGGATAATCTAAGGCACTGGCCAGAGCATATACAATTGATCAGCGCGTTGCACAAGGTAGGACCCAACAGCGCATACGATGAGATTAAGCTGCTCGCTATCAGTATAGAGCAATCGAAGACCATGTATGGATTGCTGCAATCACCTGATCGATCGCATTGGAAAAACCGGGCGATTCATATGATAGGTTATCAAGAAACCGTCCTGATTAGGATAGGAGGCGTAGTCAAACCCAACCTGGGGCCGTATTCGCCAATAACCCGCCGGGTACCCGCCGGGTAGTCGAAGGGTAAATGAGGTGAAATTTCAGTACAAAACGCGCGCTCCACGGCCACCTCTCGCCTCCCTTGGCTTCCCTCGCGACCGCCGAAAGATTTTGCATCGCTTTTTGGGAAAATTGACCGCATCGCGGCGAAATTTATTGCAAATTGCACGGAAGAGACGTTATATTCATTTATTTTGATTTCTTAAACCCTCATTTTCTCAATTTCCGTGTGATTCTGTCTTTTGTTTCCTTTTCACTGGTGACTCAGATCCTTTTTTTCGTTACAATTATACATTTTTGACTGTGAATATTCATTTTTTGCTATTTTTTTCGCACGTTTCATTGAATTTTTACCAAAAAAAATTGAAAAGCGATTTATGCCACATCTTAATCATCCAGAGAGCTGCGGGCTCTCATCTTTATGTCAAGTATTATAGACAGTGTTCAAAATAACGATCTTTATTCTGCCAGGTTTCATTTTTTAAATGTGAATATTGAATTTGAAAGACCGATCCATTTGTGGTAAAATAAGTCTCATTTGATGAGCCACTGTCCATAATACTTGAATTATAAAGTTTTAAAATCAGAACATGAGCTTTGAATGCGCCGATTTGCTAGAACTACGAATAAAACCCAGTAAAACATGTTATACTGTTGTTCTGCAACGAAGGAAATTAGTTTTCAATATTCTTATGCTAGAAACAAGTCTAAAAATGCAAAAGAATCGAACGAAAAATAGAAAATTACACAATATTCTCAAAGGGAAGTCCACGGGAATTCGAAGGGTAATCGATCAATACGTTCATTTCCATCTTACAGCGTGTAAGATGGGTCGATCTGTTCCTCTGCCGCGCGCGGTATCATCCCTTCCGCTTCCCTTCAACTACCCTCGGCGGGTTGTTGGCGAATACGACCCCTGGAGGGGAACGAAATGGTACGAACGGCCAACCCCACCCAATCGATGATCGTTTCACAAGAAATCGAGTAGAATAGCCTAGTGCCCTTCAAAGAACCAGCCCAAACACGCGAAAATGCTACAACTGCTTGCGTTATGGACATGTTGCACGGAAATGCCCTCAGCGCCAGCCTAGGGTAAACCAAGTGAGAGAGAACCAACCAGTAAGGATTTTTCCTAGTGAAAGGATTGCGCCGCAGGAACTACAGCGAGAACGCAGTTCTGTCTCAGATCTTGTTGGAAATCCCCAGAGTTTAGGACTAGTGGTCAAATATATCAGCAATGCTAAAAGAGACCTGTTCAGGAAGCAGGGGCAACCCGCTGAAGTGAAACTCCTGGACGGGACAAGCCGAGCTTCACTTGACACAGGGTCAATGATCAGCATAATGTCTCTGAAAGTTCTAGTAAAGGCGAAGAGGGAGGGTTTCAACATTGATTCACTTAACCCTACCGATAAAGGAAAAATTCAACCTGTATTAGATGCTTCGAACAATCCAATGTCCTTCGTTGGCGCAGTTTGGATTGAGGTGCAACTTGAAGGTGGACCAGCTGCTTCGGTCGCATTTCACATATCGAATGGAGCTGATGACGAGATTCTTCTAGGAACAAATGCCCTACCCAGTCTCGGGGTACAGTTGTCTCTGATGAAGGGTGGATCCGAAAATAGTGGTAGGAAATCAGCCGTTGATGATGTTATGGTTGACCGAAGAACATATATTCCCCCACATAAGTCTGTCCTCGTTCCAGTTCGATGCGACACGGTAGAGGGGAACTCTGAAAGAATTTTGTCCTCTTCAAAGCCCGGTCCTCCCACAGGAGTTTTCAAGATTCGAAGCCAGGAAGCTGTTCTACCAATCACTAATACTACGGATAAGCTCCTCCTACTGAGAAATGGAGAATGTATTGGACATTGAGGCACTGGAAAATGGAAGGAAAAATGGGAAGACCTTAACCCACTGATGATAGATCAGGGTAAAGAGGAAATGCCCAGAACTGAGAGGTCAGGTATCCTGGAACAGCAAATTGCTAAAATTATGGGCTGTAAGGAAATTCCCAATGATATCGCGAATTTTCTAAGTGAATTTGATGATGCTTTTGCGGTATCCGATAGAGAGTTGACTCGCACCAGTTTGGTTGAAATGGATATTGACACTGGAAATACTGCTCTCATCAAAATGAAAACAGGGCCCGTACCATTGGGTGTAAGATCAAAGTTGAGAGAACTCCTACATGATCTCATGGATAGAAATATCATAGAGAAGAGTAATTCTAGTTGGACATTCCCCATAGTTTTGGTAGAGAAAAAAGATGGTAGCTTACGTTCATGTGTTGACTATCGGGAATTTAATAAATGCATCAAGCTCGACTCGTACCCGCTTCCCAGCATAGATGCGGTGTTGGAAAGCATGGCGGAAAAAGTTCTTCTCAACGCTAGATCTCTGCAGCGGCTACTGGCAAATCCCGCTGTCAACTGATGCTAAGGAAGAATCGGCGTTCACTACGTCAGAAGAGCTTTTTCATTTCTGTGTGACGCCATTTGGCCTAAGTACTAGCCCGCCAGTCTTTCAGCGTCTCATGGACACAGTGCTCCACGACCTGTTAGGAAAAGAAGTACTTTGTTATGTAGACGACATAATGATCTGCACCGAGTCAAAAGAACATCATTTCGAACTACTTCGTGAAGTCTGTGATCGTCTCAGAAATGCAGGCCTCAGACTCAAGGCTCAAAAATGTGTTTTACTACAAAACAAAGTTTTATTTTTGGGACACCAGATTGACGAAAAAGGTATCCATATGAGTCCAAAAAAGATCGACTCTATAGTGAACTATCCAGCACCGAAAAATGTAAAGTAATTGCGTACATTCCTAGGAATGGCATCCTTTTATAGGAAATTTTGCTTGGAGTTTTCTAAAGTCACATCGGGTTTGTTCGCTCTGACTCCCCTAAAGGCAAAATGGAAATGGGAAAGCCAGCATGAGCAGGCTTTTGAAGCTTTGAAAAGGAAAATAACCTCAGCCCCAGTACTTGCACAACCAAATCTCGAGGGAGCTAGAAACAGCACCAAACCTTTCGTAATATTCACAGATGCGTCTACTGAAGGTCTCGGTGCAGTACTTTCCCAAGAGGGTAACGACAACTTACTCCATCCAATATTTTTCGCTTCACACAGTTTACCGAATGCTTGAAAACGTTACCATGTCACGGACTTGGAGGCAACGGCTGTGGTTTTCGCTATAAGAAAATTTCACATATTCATATACGGTTTGCCCATTGTGATCAGAGCAGATCACCAGCCAATTACTGCCTTGTTTAAGCGCAGTAATGTGTCAGCACGAATTTTACGTTGGTGGCTTGAATTACAGCGCTATAACTTGGAAATTCAGTGCGTAAAAGGCAAGACAAACACTGTAGCCGATGCGTTAAGTAGAGGCGCAGCAAAAATGGAATATGTTGAAAGCGACAGTCAAAACGAAGCTGTAGTGAGCGCCGTAAGGGTTGAAGAGAAAACTAAATGGATCAAGGAGCTTGAAGAAGAGTTTTCTGTCGTTATTGAATCGCTCCGCAAGAATGACTTAGAAAACACAATAAGGCTGGCAGGTCTGAAATATCCTATACGATTTGCAGATTTCGTAATTGAGAAAGGAAATCTCATGATGTACAATGAAAACGGCAATTGTGTTTTCGTAATCCCACAGAGTGAGCGTTATGAGGTATTTCACGAAGCCCATTCTTTAGTTTTCGCAGGTCACTTTAGTGGGCATAATCTGCTGAATAGTATGAGGAAAAAATTCTTTTGGCCAGGTATGGCTCAGGATATCCATAAGTGGACGGAACAGTGCCAAAAATGTTTTGTGAGCAATCCCAAGAAAGTTATGGTGCCGCCACTAAAGCCAATTGTTACTGCTAGGCCGTACGAAATCATTGGAATCGACATTTTGGAGTTAGGCGTAACGACAAAAGGCAACAGATACGCTATTACGGTGATAGATCATTTCTCCAAATTTGCCGCGGCATATCCAGTACCTGATAAATCAGCTGAAACGGTCGCGAAAACCCTTTTTGTGAGATGGATTGCAGATGGGTGTAGGTGGCGCAAAACCATCCTATCTGATAAGGGAGGAGAGTTCGAAAATAAGGTGATGGAAGAACTTACCAAGGTTGCAAAAATCCATCATGTTTTACAAAGGCTATAATCCCCGTGGAAATGGGATAACTGAGCGTCTAAATGGGACTATAGTCGCAATGCTACGCAAGACGACAGTGATACCGACTGAATGGGATACAAGGCTTCCCTTTTGCATTATGGCCTACAACATTATGCCGCATAATTCCACGGGAGAATCGCCATATTTCCTATTACACGGCATGGATCCTTATTTTCCCTCGGAAATAGTGCCACATGCGGGAATTTCATGGTACACCATGGACAAAGCAGTAGATGAATACATAACTGAAATTTTGCAAGCGGTCGCAGAGGCCCATGAGCGCGTAAAAGAAATCAACGAAAGAACGCGATCTAGTATGAAATTGGCGTACGACAAGCGTAATAAGGTGGACGAGAAAAGTTATCCCAAGTTGGGGGATAGAGTATACATTTTATCGCCCAATGAAAAAATGAAGCATTCACATCCGAAACTAGTGTGTGAGTGGGCGGGACCATTTGGAGTCCTAGAGGTAAGCCAAAATTCAGCCTTGGTCACTAGGATTGGAGAAAATGCAGAACCGCTGCGCATTCAGTTGGCTATGTTGCAAATAATACCTAGCTCAATATCAGATGAAAGAATTGACACAGTAACAATGAGAGGTCGCAGAGGGAGAAAGATAGAAAAAGAAATAAGTTCCTCTGTGAAAGTTTGTGAAACAAAATCATTATGTTTCAGAATCGCCCTGAAATCGGCAGCTGATCGTGGTCACCTACAGTATGAATGTCTGGATTGTTGTTTTGCAAGCCTGAAGCTCGGTGACATCGAAGGAGTAGTTTTGCCAGGAGCTCTAGCCGAAAAACCATTTGGCAACGTCTGGTCCGCGTGGAAGATATCGAGCCTATTCATCCGGAACAATATCGATACCGCGACCAAAATGGAGCTGCATCGAGAATATACAGTGATGCTGAACGTCGATGCTCTGGTTGGAGTACTGAAAGTCGCCTACAATTCTTGCGAAGAATGGACGGATTTCATCTGTTTTATCAAAGATATTGCACGACATGCGCCGATCGACTCAAATGCCGTAGATAATGCTTACCAGATGGCGCTCCAGATAGTGAAAGTCACGGTAGGTGAAGTTCGTAGAAAAAATCGCCCTGGCAAGAATGATCCCACTGGGTTTGCAGCACCGGAGTCCGCACGGATGCTAGAGAGAGATGGCGAGAGACTTGGAGTCCGTGCTAGAGTGATCGTATCGTTCCGCCAATTGAAGGAAGTTATGGTCGAGTGGAAATCGTTCAGCACTTGGATCGTCGTTTGGCCACTGGACCTCCATGCCGAGCAGACAGACATTGAGGTGGTCGCTCTGGCAGCAATGGAACACATGGAAGGAGGAGGCAAAATTGTCACCGCCTGGCCACCATTGTCAGCACTGAACAGAGCCAAATGGATGGTCATAAGCAAGTTGTGGAGAATGCTAGATGGAAAGCTTCTCGCATGCGCTGGACCTAGGCAAATGACAGTAACTTCGAATACGAAGATTGAGGACAATCAAGTGTACATGGAAGAAGGAACGCCAGAAAGCTCATCGCAGTATTACCACCCGTACATAGGGGCAGCTGCCGCCAAATATCTATATGAAGTGATCCGTCGCCGCTCGCCACGAATGTAACTCCCAGAGATTGCACGGTCGCCGAGGACGGCGACAACGAGGGGGGAGGGCATGTGGGGTTGAGAGCACCCAAAGCGGCGCCACTACTGAGCGGTCAGAGATAGTGGGCGGTCAGAGATGATCAGGTGGCGTTGACCGACGGTCGCGCGCCAATAAAAGGCGCCTCAGTTAAACACTGACAATCAACTACTTCTATGTGTCTCCAGTCTTCCTGCCGTGCTCTCCAGTCCCGTTCCAGTGCTCTCGTTCCCGTCGTCGCCTACCTCTGCCCCCAGATCACCCAATTTCCGTACATCCGCATATATCCTATTTTTGTGTTATAATAAATTGTTCATTGTATCCGTGTTCATACCGTCTAGCCACGATTCGAGTATACAATTCGGCTTACACTGCACACTCCTACTGAGGTCCTGCACACAATTTACGGCGTCCTGCACAACCCTACTGAGGTCCTGCACACATTCCACGACGTCCTGCACACCCCTATTGGGGTCTTGCACACGTTCCATGATGTCCTGCCTACTCCTATTTCGGTCTCGCATAGTCAACCGACACTTCAGCACATCATGTGACGCCTTCTTTTCAATGGTGCGCATGGAACGAACACGCGCTGCGCTTAAAAACTGCCCTCCCGCACGGCGTCCTCTTCCGAGCCAGACGTTTAGAGTACACCACGCTAGAGAGCAAAGTGTTTTTATGGAGTCTCTAAGAAAAGAATGACTGATAACGAAAACCGTCATTTTTATAAACTAATCTTGAGAGGCCGGTTTCCGAGTTTGAACCGCCGGTTAGGGGCCCAGAAGTCATTATGTTGAGTTCTCTCAATTATTTTCGGCATTCCCGTGGCCGATTACATCTGTCACAAATTTTCAAGCGATTTGGTCCACGCCTTCCAAAAAAAAATGGAATTCGACGGACGGAGGGTGAGACGGAGGCAGAGGCGGAGGTGGAGGCGGAGGTTTTGCGTACTTTGAGAGGTCATAACTTTAGAAAGCGGGGACCAGTCAAGATGAAAATTTGCACACGTATGTGAATTCTTACCGCGCATCGAATGATGTACAGCTCATACCTCTGGTGACGGTCTGAATAGGTGATCTCGTTGTAGGGCATCCGCGCGGGAAGAGATCAAAGCCAAATCTTGGTGCGTGCTTCGCGCGCATCACATTTTTTCAAAAACAATCGCTTCGCTTCTACGATTGTGATAATGAGAACTGAACGCGATTGCGGAACTGAGCCATACGTTTCATGCAACTCACTTTTTCCGTGTTATTCATTCGCTGTCGAACTCTAGTGACATAGCTACGTATTACTGTCCTGCCCGCACATTGTACAGAGTCGTATATCTCGGTATACACGCATGAACTTGTTTCGACCTAAACTGTGACTTATTAAAGGCAGTGTCCACGATAAATTTCGTTCTCGGTTTTTGGCCGGAAATCGAAAGTTCAGGGTCTCATTGGAGCACTGGTGTCGAACGAAAACGAGCACGAAAGAGTTCCATACGGTTTCGAAGTCCGCTCGCGGCCGAGTTTTCCGAGGAACACTTTGGTCCGCTTCTACATTAGCATTGGAGCGCGAGCGCGGCTGAGTTTTAGCACGGGGCGCATTTGCGCACGCTGTCTAGTTCAGGATATGCCCGCGCAACTCATCAGACTCCAAACCTTCGTTTTCTTGTGGAAATTCGAAAGCGGTTTTTATCGTGGACACTGCCTTTAAGGCATACGGCATCATACATAATGTGGGCATGACCAAGTACCGTTCCCTTCATATCGAGATGCCGAACTGCACACTGTCTGTATATAACGTGGTACAACACGCTTGATCGCTTGTCAAAAATACCCTCGTTCCAATTTCCACTGCAGTTGCGGCAATGAGCTTTTTCAATTATCTGAGAATTTTCTTGGGGGCTCACACCCACAACCACACCCACACCCACACCCGCACCCGCACTCACACCCACAACCACAGCCACACCCACACCCACACCCACACCCACACACACACCCAGACTCACACTCACACCTGCCAGCCACACCCACACCCGCACCCTGCACTCCACTCACACCCACACCTGCACCTGCCACACCCAGACCTCACACTCACACTCACACCCACACTCACACCCACACCCGCACACCCACACCCAGACTCACACCCACACCTGCACTGACACCCACACCCACCCACACCCAGACTCACACTCACACCACACCCACAGCTGCACCTGCACCCACACCCACACCCACACCCACACCCACACCCACACCCACACTCACACCCACACCCACACCCACACCCACACCCACACCCACACCCACACACACACCCACACCCACACCCACACCCCACACCCACACCCAGACTCTCACACTCACACCCACACCCACACCCACACCCACACACCACACCCAGACTCACACTCACACTCACACCCACACCCACACCTGCACCCGCACCCACACCCACAAACTGCACAGCTACACCCACACCCACACCCACTCCACACCCACACCTACACCCACACCCACACCCACACTCACCCACTACCTGGCCACCCACACCCACACTCCACACCCACCCCTACACCCACACTCACACTCCACATCTCTCACCCACACACACACACACACACACACCCAGACATCTTTTCTGAAAACGCGTTAGTCTCCCCGGATCCCTCTTCGAAACCAAGATTCTGGAACGAGGGGTGTGCGTAGAAGCGATTATTTGCCTACTCATTTTTTCCCTTTTCTAGGTAGAAGCTATGCGGCTATTGTGAAAGCGGAGCGGGTGTTCCTTCGTTTCCACCATCTAAGGGGTACTCCTGGGGTCGTGTTCGCCAACAACCCGTCAAGGGAAGTTGAAGGGAAGCGGACGGGATAATACCGTGCGCGGCAGAGGAACAGATGAACCCTGTTCACACTATGTAGACTCTGTTTCATTCCGAGTGATCTCATGTTTTCTGTTATCACAGCGCGGAGCGGTGGCTTCTTCGTCGAAACCTCCTTATCACTAGTTATATTTCACCGAGGCCCACCGCTCCGCTGCTGGTGATAATCGAAATCAACAGGTCACTAGGGATGTGCCAGAGCTTAAGATGGAAATGCAAACTGTGTTACGTATCGATATCACTGCGAAAAGATAAAGATTTCGTCGCGAAGCGGCCATTCCTCAGCGAAGCGATGCGAAAAATTCCGGCGGTCGCGGGGGAAGCCAAGGGAGGCGAGAGGTGGCCGTGGAGCGCGAGTTCTGTACCGGAATTTCCCCTCATCTTCCCTTCGACTTCCCGGCGGGTTGATGGCGAATACGACCCCTGGATGTTGACCCTAGTGCGAAAACGCTGCGTTTTGCAGAGCGCGGGGCACAAGGTTTATGATGACGTTAATTGACGAGACAGGACGCTAACAGGTTTAGACGAAAGCATTAACAATGGCACTGGTATAAAAGGCTCCCCATTTTACCGTGCCTCAGTCAGCTCTTCAGAGCCGCACCTGGGAGACGGCCTGTTTCAAGAAGATCTATCAAAAATAAAGATGACCTGTGTTGCCGATTGGATCTCGCCGCGTTTAGGGGTGGAGAGGTGGTTGTCAACAGTGGCTCGACAGTGGGGTGCACCCAACCGTGGACACTGGCGGTGTGGTCACGCATTTTGTGAGAACCTCTAACAAGGGTCTAACGCTAGCAAAGTGCTGATCGACAGCAAATGTCGTCGGGCGTTACAACCTCATGACCCTCGTTCGACGTCTGCTGTTCCCCATACTCAGGTACTCAAGGTGACGGCTCGCGAACCTTTCTCAGCTGGCCTGCGGTCTCCGTCATCCGGCCGCCCGCTTTTGGTTCGCTGGCCAGCTTCATGTCGAAGGCCCGCCGACCTTTTTAGCTGGCTCGCAGTCCTTTTCCGTGGATGGCCCGCCGACCTTTACCAGATGGCCCGCGATCATTATTTCTATCATTATTTACCTCAAGCATGTCACCCCGGGTCCACGGCGGAGAAACACCCCGCGTCGGTTCGCCGCAGTCTGCGGTAAGGACCCACCCTCCCCGCGGATCGCGGAGAAAGCCGCCCTCCCCCCTCCAGCCGTGGGGATACCCCTATTCCCTCAGCGGTCAAAAATATGCTGGCCTCCGGAGAGTGACTCGAAGTCACCTTCCAGGGCCGGCAATAGAATGCCGAATCAGGACTCTAGGCAGATGAGGTGCCTTTTAAACGGGCTGTGCCCGTGATAAGCACTAGAGTATATCAAACGAATAAAAATTTTCGAATATTCGAATAAATGAATAATTCGAAAAATTGACTCTTTCGAATATTCGAATAAACGAATTATTCGAAAAATTGACTTCTCCGAATATTCGAATAAACGAATTATTCGAAAAATCAACTACTCCGAATATTCGAATAAACGAATTATTCGAAAATTTGACTTTTCGAATAATCGAATAAACGAATTATTCGAAAATTTGACTTTTCCGAATAATCGAATTATTCGAATGATTCGAATACGAATAATCCGAATATCCGGCTAAAATCACGAGTATTTGAATAAGAAGTACGGACCGAGTACGCATAATTGAACCCCCGTTCGCGGCACTACCAACTTTCTTGACCTTTTTTGTATGGTATTGTATAGATCAAAGCTATGCCAATTATAGTTGTACAATTTCGAAAAAAATGTCGAACGAACGAAAAATTAAAAATTTCGTTCGAAAAAATTTCGAACGAACGAAAACGAACGAAAAAAAGTTCGAAAAATCTTTCGAAATTTTTTCGAAAAATTCGTTCGTGTACAACTATTATGCCAATGGACTTCCACGAAAAAGACGTTTCACATTATATCATAAGAGTATTCAAAACAACATGTGTCACTGTCAATGAGTAAACGATACGATCAAAGTCTCTGGATTTTCGAAACAATATCTTCCAACAATATCCGAATTTCTCATCAGTTTGGGGTGCTATTTAAGGCTCCGTCCATAGCAGACGACCAGCGGCAAAGCGTCAAGGCGTCAGAGCATCATGGGTCAGCGCTGGAACGGTGGCGCATGACGCTCGATGGCTGGCGCAATCAACGTGTGCGAGGACGGCACGTGGTTAACAATGGTATTGATACCATTAGTGACAGCCGCTACTGCCGCTATGCCTCAACCGTCAGCGTCAGGGCGCCTGCAGTGGTCGCTGGGGAGTCAGATCAATAACGAATGTTAAAGATGCGAACCCAGCATCACTCGGCGCTAGGTCGTCTGCTATGGACGGAACCTAAGCGGGGAGCGGAAGCACTGTTGTATCGCACCTATCCAAGCCCATTTTTCCGTGCTGCAATCCTGATTTTGGCAGAGGAGGGAAACCCCGGGAGATGCTCAAATTTAGTGCGGTACGGTAAAATGGGCGGGGCCAAGCACATCCAGCAATAGTGGACCCCACCGCTAAGATAGCACCCAGTTTGGTTGGAGACATTTCACCTCTGCACCGCAAAAATGGACATGTGCCGGAAACTCTGCTTCCTATTTTTCTGGAATTATTCGTTTATTCGGCCGAATATTCGAATATTGGGCCGTTCGAATATTCGAATAAACGAATTATTCGAGAAATTGACTTTTCCGAATATTCGAATAAACGAATTATTCGAAATTTTGACTTTTCGAATAATCGAATAAACGAATTATTCGAAAATCTGACTTTTCCGAATATTCGAATAAACGAATTATTCGAAAAATTGACTTTTCCGAATAATCGAATAATTCGAATATTCGATTATTCGTTTATTCGGCCGAATATTCGTTTTCCGAATATTCGTTGACATACTCTAATAAGCACGTTACGACGTGAGCATTCGTGACTATTATCAGTTGTCTTTCCAACCGGCCAAATTGAAGATGGTGTGGCGTGTTTTGTGGCTCGCGGGCGAGTCAATATCCGCGCTGCGTGTGCGTCGCATGCAGCATGGTTCGCCGCTGGCCGGAACCCTCGAAGTGTTTGGCGCCGGCCGTCGTTTTGGCATAGAGGTTCGCCGGTCATCGCCCTGAGTACCTGATTAGCCCACGGTCGTTATCTGATCAGGTCAATCGCCAGCAAATGGCTTGGGTTGGTTCTTTGATTTTCTAGATTTCAACTCCTATTTGTTTGACCACTTTCGACCGGTGGTGCTGCTTTCCTGCAATTGTGACGCCCGACGGTACTTGCGGTCCACCAAGATGTGGCCGACGGTCGACATCTACTAGTGTCCGAGATTGTTTTTCAGAAGTTACCGCTCCACTTTTGTGATAAAGCAATCATAGCAGGAGTGCGAGTATGGGGCTCCGGGAATCTGTTGTGCTCCTAAGCTAAGCATACGCATCAATCAAACGTGTTCAAACAGGTATTTGCAGGTTAGCATGTTTTGCCACCTCCTCAGGCATCTTTTAGCGTTAAGCCTTGTTTTTGAGTAATGTTATACAGCTCCCCCCCCATTCGGCTCTCGTAAACAAAATTGACGGTAACCAATTGATGGAGGGTAGGGTATAAAAGAAGTGGAGAGCGGTTTGTCTTCATTCTCACACCGTCCTCCTCCAGGGGTCAGCAGTTGAGGCTGTGCACGGACTAGAATATAGGAAAACAACACCACCGGTGCTAAAGATGTAGCGAAAGTGGAGTCTAAACTAAGAAAACTTTAGAGCCAACTCGAGTGAGATTGCGGTAGCCCCGTTCTGGCGCACTTAACTTACGGTCTTGTCACCCTACATCGCTGGGTCGCGGCGACGAAAACCTATGCTTTACTGCTTCGCTGATGGAGGAGCCATTCTCGATGGTCGCTGGTCATCGCTCCATCGCTGCCATTATGGCAACGATGGAGAGGTTGCTAACGATTGACACGTTTGGTCTAGTGAACGTTGACCCTTTCACATGTCAAGATCAGTGTTCACGAGTCGAAACGTGTTATTAATGACTACCAGCCAATAATTACACTGATTGATTGAAGTTTTTCGATCATCCGTGGGGCTGTGCACTATGAGCAAAATCGCTGCCGCTGCTACATCGCTGCAGCAGCGGGTGCAAATCGCTGCGATGAAAAACTGCAGCGATGAAGTGAAAACATGGCTTTAGGGGCCGATCAGTTTAACCTCTATTTAAACGGTGCAGCCTGCGGCTGCGCCGTCGCTCAAGGGAAGAAATCCCCTGAGTGTATTTCCTCCCTTGAGCTAAGCTCTATACCGCTATTCATCATGGCAGCGTCACGACTAGACGAAAAATACCGTGCGGTACAAATTGCCACGATAGCCGTAAAATATAGTGTATGGTGCAATTACACAACTCACACCGGGGATCACGCCTGTAATTCCAGTACAACCGCATTCTCAATAAATAATCACATAGGATCGGTTGTTTGGCGGTGGAAAAGGGATTGCCGTGGTGCAACCGCGGGAAGGCAAGAATAGAGATATCAGGTTGAAATCACTTGGAAAGACCCCAGATTGGACCGGTGCAGCCTTCGACTGCTGCACCTGTCAGAGCAAGGGAGAGGTAATCCCCGGTGGTGGGGCTGGATTTACCAGTATTGGCTGCAATTCAGGAGTGGTTTAAATCATTTGAGACCCTGGATGGACGGGTGCAGCCTTCGGCTGCTGTACCGTCAGGCAAGTGAAGGTAATCCCCGGAGTGGAGGCTGGATTTTAGTGTTGGCTTGCAATTCAGGTGGTTTAAATCATTTTGAGACCCTGGATGGACGGTGCGGCCTTCGGCTGCACTGCGTCAGGCAAGGGAGTTAATCCCGGGTGGAGGCTGATTTTAGTGTTGGCTGCAATTCGGAGTGGTTTTAAAATCATTTGAGACCCTGGATGGACAGATTGCAGCCTTCGGCTGCACCGTCAGGCGCAAAGGGAGAGTAATCCCCAGGTGGAGGCCGCTGATTTTAGTGTTGGCTGCAATTCGGAGTGGTTTAAATCATTTGAGACCCTGGATGGACGGTGCAGCCTTCGGCTGCACTGTCAGGCAAGGGAGGTAATCCCGGGTGGAGGCCGGGATTTTAGTGTTGGCTGCAATTCGGAGTGGTTTAAATCCATTTGAGACTCTGGATGGACGGTGCGGCCTTCGCCTGCAACCGTCAGGCAAGGGAGGTAATCCCCAGGTGGAGGCTTGATTTCAGTGTTGGCTGCCAATTCGGAGTGGTTCAAATCATTTGAGCACCCTGGATGGACGGTGCAGCCTTCGGCTGCACCGTCAGGCAAGGGAGGTAACATCCCCGGGTGGAGGCTGATTTTTGAGTGGTTGGCTGCAATTCGGAGTGGTTCAAATCATTTGAGACCCTGGATGGACGGTGCAGCCTTCGGCTGCACCGTCAGGCAAGGGAGGTAATCCCAGGTCGAGGCTGATTTCGGTGTTGGCTGCAATTCGGAGTGGTTTAAATCATTTTGAGACTCTGGATGGACGGTGCAGCCGCTTCGGCTGCACCAGTGTCAGGCAAGGGAGGTAATCCCCGGGTGGGAGGCTGATTTTGAGTGTTGGCTGCAATTCCAGAGTGGTTTTAAAATCATTTGGAGACTCTGGATGGACGATTTACAGCCTTCGAGCTGCACCGTCAGGCAAGGGAGAGTAATCCCGGGTGGAAGGCTGATTTTAGTGTTGGCTCGCAATTCAGGAGTGGTTTAAATCATTTGAGACCCTGGATGGACGGGTGCCCAGCCTTCGGCTGCACCGTCAGGCAAGGGAGGTAATCCCCGGGTGGAGGCTGATTTTGAAGTGTTGGCTGCAATTCCGGAGTGGTTTTAAATCATTTTGAGACTCTGGATGGACGGTGTGCACGCCGGGGCTGCACCGATCCAGGCGCAAGGGAGGTAAATCCCAGGTGGAGGCTGATTTTGAGTGTTGGCTGCAATTCGGAGTGGTTTAAATCATTTGAGACTCTGGATGGACGGTAGCAGCCTTCGGCTGCAATCACACGTCAGGCAAGGGAGGTAATCCCCGGAAGGAGGCTGATTTTAGTGTTGGCTGCAATTCCGGAGTGGTTTAAATCGATTTGAGACCCTGGATGGACAATTTGCAGCCTTCGGCTGCACCGTCAGGCAAGGAGGTAATCCCCGGGACAAGACGTTGAATCCAGGGGAAAAAATTTTCGTCCCGGAAACTACCGTACCCGCAATTGTGTCAGGACCCACTAAAAGCCGCGACGCGCGTCCGGCGCGTCTGCGCTGGCTGGCGCTTTGCCATCCCTCTCCGGCCAGCACCGATGGATCGATAACAGAAATGCTCTGCGACAAGCATCGAAGGGGAGGCGGATTCGAAAGTTCTTCTTCATCAAGCGTTTTTGAAGCTTTTTTTTTCAGGATTTCCGTCATACTGCATGATAAAAGTCCTTTTTTGAACATCTGTTTTTTATAAGTGATTCAGAGTTTTTAAAGTTTTTTTTCTAGGTTTTTTTACATCGAATTTTTTCTAGGTTTTTTTTTACATCGAATGACGGAAGTTCATTTCTCGCCCCGCTATTTTTAATATAATATGATGTTAATCTTTTAATATGAATCTTTTGCCATCGAGCATCATTTCGAAAACCGTTAAAAGTTCCGTAAATGCAGTTTGCAATTTCACGTTGAGGATTACGGAAGCCCTCCTAGACGGAAAACTATTTCATAGCGCATTAATTCAGATATACATTGCTATTAATCTGCTCTTTTTTTGACTAGCTACCCTGATTTCGGCTGTATAGCCTTTTCTAGATATGCGGGTTCTAGACCATCTCTTGTGATAACTACCACAACGTCTAACTATCGTTCGTCATTTTGAACGAAGACGAGAAAAAAGAGGAAGGACTACTGATTAAAGTACTTCGCGTGACGTATGGTCCCTCTCTCCCATTTTTTTCCAGTCGAAGTAGGTGATATCGAGCTCATCTTGCCGGAATCTCCTTATCACTCTTAAATGTATCCATGACCGACCGCTACCTCGCTGGGTTCGCCCGGACTCAAAGAGGGGAGGAAGGCTATACCAATTTCGCGCCTTCCTTCAAAAATGATGCGGCCCATACGTTCACCATATTCCATAACACATTTATTAACACACAATCATAGGTACTCACGGATACTACCATAGGTCACGTATACTTCAATGAGAATTCCTTAGCGAAAACACGTGATTGTGACTTTTCCCGTAACAATCCACAAACAATTCAACTAACAATCAATAAAAATCAACAATTACTAAATATGACTCAATTTTTTCACGGAGACGGTAGACAGGTAAAGCTGACTATTGCAAGATCACACGCAAACACCGGAAATGGAAATCACTGGCAATATAAGCTGCAGTAAAATGGCAAGTATTCTTTGGGTGAGAATAGACAAAACAAGGCAGTTGATAAACCGGTTTTTGCAAATAAGCTATCATGAGAAAATAAGGACGATGCACGTGTAAGGATTGCGCGGCTCACATTCTGGTGACAATTTGAGAGAAATTTAATGCGAGGAGATCACGCAAAAAATGTATTCAATCTATACCATTGGACTAACCCTATCATGTACGAAAATAAAATATATGGAAAAAATAAGTAGCCCATCGCACAAACAGAAATAGTAATTACATTCACATTGTCCATTGAAGAGCAATTACTGACAGTTCAACTTAATGGAAGTGTTCATATGCGCTACGAGTCTCTAGGAAGCTGTGACCATTCCGAAACCGTATGCCCTTATGAATTCCTCCCACACCATTTGATAACACAAGATTCCAAATATCAGCCTTCTGAAAGCCGTTTTTGGCTTGTTATTTTGAAGAACTCCCCTGGGCTTCAATAATGAGCCACTGCGCAAAGCATTTGACAAAGGAAACGGAACTTCTGGCCAAAAAAAAGTCACAGCAACCTAAGAAGCCTCCCTGAATGGAACTAATCATTACCACTCCGAGTCGAATTGACCGCTTTCGCAAATTGGACAAGACCTTGTTCCGTGCTGCTCCAGGCAGTCCTTGTGAGCCCACGACGAACACGTGTTGCACCTCCACCAATCCATCAGTTCGCCTTCTTCTTCTTCATCTACGGCCTCCCCAGGAGGATAGTTCGAGTTGCACATCACACAAATGTCCATTTCGTCCATGTCAATGTCGCGCATTCTCGCTGCTGGCTCATCGTCGCGTTTTTTCGTCATTGCGGTTCTCTGAAATAATCAGGTTAGGTAACTTCAACTACGAGGCATTCACATAACAATTGGAAGCGATCGGTTTGAGATGAATATGTATGAATCCTATAGCAGCCCATTCACCATTGGTTGATCAAAAGCGGTTGTGCTGCTATGAGTTTCATACATATTGAAATCCAACCGCTTATCACTGATTGCTTACCTTGATGAGCTTTTTAACAGTCGTCCTTTGTGGTACAACAGTGCGTCCGATCAGAGTCGATCTCCGTCTGGCAACTAGTGAAGGCACGGAGACACCAAAATCTTCCGGTCTGATTTCGTGCAGAACGTCGTTGAGCTTCTTCAGCTTGACTTTTGACTCAGGAGAGTCATTTCGGTTGAGCCTCACGGCTACCAGGCTTATGACGTCGAGGTGCTGAAAAATTCTATTAAATCTATGTCAGAGTACCCCCAAATTTCGAATACAACTTACTAAGGTGATTTCGTCTAGATCGCATCTGGCATTAATCGCCGCCTCCACGTTCACCGCCTCAGGGTTTATGTTTTCTTCGTTTCCGACTTCCTGAGCGACGTCTCCACCATAGGCTTCTGCTCCGACATTGTTTCCGCCGTCTTCTTCTGTATTCACATCGTCTCTCGCGCTTAGGCGAGGAATGTCGGCCGCTGAAACATTGATTAGAGTGAGCTGTAGGTTTCCTCTATTTCTGAGGAAAATCTGTTCTGCTCACCTTCGTAATGCAATGCCCAAAGATGAGCATGTTTGCAGGAAATGCCTCTTTTGATGTCTGCGCAATTGCACCAGACTCCAGTCGGACACACATGACACGTGGGGCAATGTGACTTGGCCTAAACAAACAACGAGACACTCGTTAGCATAGAGAAGAAGAAAATAAACCTACGCTCGGGCATGAACATGCGGATACGTGTAGGCGATATATAGACGAGGCATCTGTGAAAGACTGAACAGTGAATTCAGTCTCACTCACTCGCAGAACGGTACTTTTATCCTTGTTCACAGCGGCGCGTCGGTGCCTTTTTACATTTTCCTTGTATCGATACTTTCCCTCGGTCAATCCTCTTTTATCCTAAATCAGTTAACGCCCGATTTGACCACCTATATTCCAGCAAGTGTTGAAAAATTACCTTGACGACGTAATCATGAGAGATGTCCAGCACGGCATCCAGCAGGATTTGAACGACATAGTCGATTCGGTGATTATTCGATCGGTTTAGATATTTGTATTTGAGGGTTCTGTGCCACCGTTCCACGACCATCGTTGTGTTGGCGATCGCTCTCGTTCTCTCGTATGGTGCCCATTCCTTTTCTCGATCAAAATAGTGACGAACTAGATAATCCCGGAATTTTTCAGCTCCTTCGGCGTGAGTTCCGCCTTCTCGAACAATTGATATCAGAACGGACAGTAATTGAGACTTGACATGTCTGAACTCTATGCGATCTATCCGAGTGAACAATAGGGACAGCCATTTGTAAACGCCTGATATCGCCTCGCCGGTCTTCGGAAGCAGACTTCCTGCTTTTTCGAAAACGGCTCGCTGAACGTGCCATGTGCAAAGAATCTTTTTCGTGTGATTCTGAGGGAAAACTTCCATGTATCCATTCCAGAATGCTGGAGCGTCATCAGAAAGTAGAAAGTCTGGATCAAACTCGGGGTAAATCTTCTTGATCTCGCCAAACAACTTTGCACACTGCTCCTTATCCATCGCCTGAGATAGCATAAATGCCACTGGAATTCCACGATCGAACTCATCATACACCATAATTGTCGCAAGCCGGATTTTGTATCGGGTTATGCAGAACGTGTCGTCAATAACGACTCCTCTGCTGCTGAATAGCCTCAAAAGGGTCTCCTGCCATGGGGTTATTACGATGAGGCTTAAGCCTGTTCCATCTTCGTGCGAAGGTAAATCCAATCGCTTACATCCGTCAGTACTCGAATTCGCGTCAAACCGCATTTTGATCGATTCCAAATCGTCTTGATGTAGCCTTCCTACGTACAGGGCGAGTGAAACTTGAACATTTCTGACGTCCTTCGCACTCAGCCAGAAAAGCCGCGTTTTGGGGTTTCCGTATAAGCGCAGACGAATAACGGGCGCAGTGACGATTTGCTTCACGTCAATCTTGTCTTTGGAGATAGGTGGCGATGAGCGTTCCTATCTGGAAGGGAGACAATGCGTAACGCCGACGCAGAAACATCGTGACCACAGATGGGCCGTGCAGAAACGCACTTTCACTGTGCCATCGTTGAACACTTTGCCTAAAACGTTAAATGTCAGTGACAATGTTGCTGAAATTATCGTAAAACTTCACAACCTTCAAAAATGATGTGCAGTATCTGGTAGCGATTTTTGTACGATGAGGCTCGCGAACTCCTTTTCCTTTGGAGTGATATGTTCCAGCCCTGTAGAATGATTCATCACGCAATTCCTGGAGACTAACCCAGCTGTAACCCATGGTATGCGTTCATAAATCTTAGTTCAAGGAGCTACTGTGCTTATCTGGGTTAAATTCCGGTCCGCAATTGCCTCTCGACACGCTTTGCGGCCGCACGCGCTCAAGTCAATCGAGTTTCCAGCTCCAAAGCCGACACGATATGGCTTTTTTATACAGTTTTCTTCAATTTTGTTTAGTTTCCAGTTTCTAAAACCCACCTAGAGTCAACAGATCAGCAGCTGCTGCGCTGGAAACTCTTCCGACTCGAAAGCGCGCGGCCGCAAAGCGTGTCGAGACGCAATTGCGGATCGGAATTTGACCCAGATAAGCACAGTACATATAAACATGAGGAAGAACGGCCTCAAGTACTACCTTAAAGGCAGTGTCCACGATAAATTTCGTTATCGGTTTTTGGCCGGAAATCGAAAGTTCAGGGTCTATTCGGAGCACTGGGGTCGAAAGAACGAACGAAAATGAGCCCGAAAGAGCTCAATACGGCTTCAAAATCCGCTCGCGCTAGCCCTTCAGCTCTCGGTCGAGTTTTCCGAGAAACAGTTTTGTCCGCTTCTACATTGGCATTGGAGCGCGAGGGCGGCTGAGTTTTTGCATTGGGGCGCATTAGCGCACGCTGTCTACTTCAGGCCCATGTCCGCGCAACTCATCCACCGTTGAAATGTGGCTTCCAACGATCTCTCACATATCCCTACCCCGCTACCCATTTCATACTCATGAACTGGCCTGTGAGAAGGCAAACCTACGAGCTAAGTGGAGGTCTGAGTATTTTCTCACAATAAGCAAACGTCGTGCTGAAGAGTGAACCAGCTAGGAATGCGGTCTCACCTGTTACAAATGAAGTATCTGTTCTCATGGTCGCTCAGCTTGTCCACTGCATTCCGTTTCCAAAACGTTTGATGTGCCTTCGCAATGCCCAGTTTCCACTCCTAGAAAGAACATAGATCTTAAAAAGTTTGTACGCAATCCATCACAAATGCGATCGATCAACTCACCTCATAAGCGCCTTCTGATTGAAATGTTGCACATTGTACGGCGAATCTGACTTCATTATGTTCGCATACACAGTGCCTATTGAAATCTTCTTGACATCGGAGCGGCATTTGGCAGAAAGGACAGGGAAACGTCCGAGTGGAACTTGTTGTGGCGTGAAACTGCTCAGCGTGGCAGACTTTCATACCGCTTTGCAGTGCGCGCATTTGTACCCGCAGTCTTCTACGTTGCACGCGAACTTGTGAGGATTACTGAGCATTATGTCAGCTCTCTTCTTTCCTGATTCTCCATGGAAGGCCCTCATATGGTTTACAAGACGGTAGAATGTGTACGACTTGCTACAGAAAGGGCACGTGCGTTTTTCTCTCCTTTTCAGAGCGGACGCTGACGGCTCCGTTTCTCCTTCCTCACGCTGCAATAACAGATTCACAGTTGCTGACTACAATGTTACGAGAGAGATCGAAACCCCGAATGTAGAAATTCCCGCATTAGTCCTACAATTCGTTCACTTCTAACAATCGACAGATCAACTTCAGACTCGTGATCAGCGCCCCAAAAACCTATTTTGGGGATTTTTAAGTCAAATCTGGACCATTTTTCGAAAACGCTCACGCTTCCAGAGCCCTCTAATCGGTATAAATGAACGCCCAACAGAAAATCCCATTCATGAGGTCAGTTTCCGGATTTTCCGAAGACTAATGCGCTTTTTGGAAGGTACAGAGCACAAAAAAACGACCTTTGTAAGCTTGTAACTTCTTGGTACCTGCAGCTCAGGGCGGGATACTGCGCAGTTTTACTAATGAGCCACAAGAGATACTAATGATACTAGTCGTTTTAGCAGATCCCACCTACGCTTTGTATACTTCCCCTGCAAGAATACCGCCAAAAATTTGACCACATCACGCTCTTGGTGGGTCTGAGTAAAATTGGCATTCTCCACACCTCGTGCAGTAGCCTGGGTGGGGGCCACAGGCTTCCCGCTCCCCAAATACTATTTTGCAACTTTTCCACGCCGGAAAAGTCGCAAAATACTATAAAATCAAATTAGTGATATTTTAAAAAAGATAACACAAAAAAGATGATATAGAACAAAATTAATAATCTTCAAGTCGTAGTTTTTGCAAGCATCTGGTGTGAACCGGCATCTCAAATCAGTTCCCTCACGCTAAACATTTTTATCTCGCTCTAGTGTTTATCCATCAGGGAGCATGTACTGTGCTTCTCTGGGCCAAATTCCGGCCCGCAATTACGTCTCGACACGCTTTGCGGCCTCGCTCTTTCGAGTCGGAAGCAGGGTTGAGCAGCGTTGTGACCGGTCACAACGGGGGGTCGTGAAATTTTTGGAAAAAAAAGTAAAATTTGGGGTGGGGTCGTAGCCGCCACAAAAATCGCCACAACGGTCTGCTCAACCCTGGTCGGAAGAGTTTCCGGCGCCACACTCGCCGATCTGTTGACTCTAGGTGGGTTTTGGAAACCGGAAACAAAAAAAATAATTGGAGAAAACTGTATGAAAAAGCCACAACGAGTCGGCTTTGGCGCTGGAAACTCGACTGACTCGAGCGCGTGCGGCCGCAAAGCTTGGCCCAGAGAAGCACAGTAGTGTGGTAACAGGACAAGCCTCTCTAACACACCCGTCAACGCTACGTGGTTACGGTAACGTGGCGTGTTGCAGCGGAGTGTACAGAGGTGCACGGACGTCGCGCGCGACGTTGAGGATAGTCGCGCGGGGCTATCATGGGATTCGCTAGTGTTCCGGCCCTTTACAACTTTCTGACGCATTGGTGGAGAGGTTCCCACGAAGAATATACCTGCTTAGTTCGTTATCAGTCGGTTGAGGAAGGAACGGAGGATTTCCAAACATTCCTCCATGATTGGCGGGGGTAAAATTTTACCATGGATGCTTTTCAGCTGTCGCATGAAACAATAAGAGTATCAAGAATGTATTTACTTCTGACGACTTTTTCAATCCTAATGTGTATTGTTGCCTTTGCCACGCCTTGAAAGTGGTGCCACTGCGTATGCATGAACGTTCAAGCGGTAGGGTGGCGTATCAGTTGTTATCATCACTGGGTTTCTCCTAAAAGCAAGGACTGTTTTGAACATATACTAATAATATTCATCACGTTGCTACGTTACCTTCAGCAAAAAAAACCCTGTTTGAAGCCACAAATCGGGGACTGTAACAGGAAGCACGGTGCTATGTGGGAAGGGGGGGCACTGTTGTATCGCACTTGGCCACGCCCATTTTTCCGTGCCGCAATGACTCTCCTGATTTTGGCAGGGGAGGGAAACCCCGGGTAGATGCTCAACTTTAGTGCGGCACAGTAAAATGGGCGTGGCCAAGTCCATCGCGCCCTAGTGTCCCCCTTCACAAGCCAGTAACGGTTAGAATTTCCAAGGGCTGCCCCCGATCCACAGCACCCCTTTTCGCGGCGGGACCAGCATGGATTCTTGGCTCGCATGCCCCCATGGATTCTTGGCACGGTTGTTCGATCAATATGCCTCACATATTCGTCATCACAGTATACGCCGCGGAAAACTTCAAATTACGACGCTTTTTTTTCGAAAACGGCTGAAATTCTGTCTGCGGGGCCATTTTCTCGTATGTGACGTCATTTTATCGACCGAATCGATGTTTGCTTGCAGATAGCAGAAATATTGAAGAAAAACTTGAACGAGAAGACCTTTTTCGCGGTTAATGATATTTTTCACACATTTTAATCATTTTACTCTTCTGTAGTGCTTCGAAGAAAAAAAAACGAATTTACCTACTTCAATTTGCATCTCTTCGATCCAGTATGTTATTTTAGCTTTATTTCATCTGTTCTTAAGGCCCTTTATTGGAAACACCATGGAGAGTATGACCCTGGACGAAGACCGAACAGATGCGCCACGAATGCTCTCGCCTCAATCATCAAGAAAGTTTTCGTACAAGTTTTTGAAAGTTGTTTAAAGATAAAGTGATCTCAACGGAAAACACAAATTTAGCATGCACTCACACCGTTCAGAAAGTGTTGAATCCACCATACATGAGTTTATGATTTTACACATCAATATGAATTATACTCTTTTAATGAATGACTTCACAAGAGAAGCCCAGCTGCAAGCAGGAAATTATGGCTGGACATATCGATCGTTGTTAATCAAAGTGTGCCAAGAATCCATGCGACTCAAGAATCCATGCTGGTCCACGCCGCGAAAAGGGTGCACTCGTGGATCAGGGGGCAGCCCTTGGAAATTTTGACCGTTACTGGCTTGTCCCCCCTTCCCACATAGCACCGTTTCTACGAAGGTTGCCGAAAATAGGCTGACGTGATCACATAAATAGCCTTGCTTTATCCCATCTGAACCGCAACAGCGACAAAGACATTGCAAATGCTAGCAAATGTAGTTCTTTTTAACGTAATCGTACGTTTTTCTCATGAAATAATCGATGCGGGAAACGTGCTTTATTAACAGCGCCACCCACACACCTTTGTACACTCTGGTGCAACACGCCACGCTACCGTAACCACGAAGCGTTGACCGGTGTGTTAGAGAGGCTTATGGTAACAGGAGGCGCTGCTGTTCACTGCACACGGTCGGATTTGATCCTCTAAAAAGTTCTAGCGAAACTACTATCTCTTTGAGGTCCTAGAATTGGGAGCAGATTCATTGAGCGAAATGAATGCACTGACTGAGAAGTGGGCCGATCTCACTGGCAAGCCAATGTATTGACCCGAAAACCGTTTCCAAGCCTCACGATTGCTGCAACGTCAGAATGCGCTGAGGAAACCGGGAAGAATCACTTATTTCTATCTTATAGTGGTCTCGCCCAGAAATTCAACGTTAACGACTCCCTAAAAAGGTCCTCATGTGATTTATGACGCGAAAACTGCAATTTTATTTTATATTAAAAATACCCATATCTCAGGCCCCGAACAGAGTCCCGCCGAAGAAAGGCGTGACATCATGTAATTGACGAGTATCGATCACGCGGCGCCGCACGATCGATTCTCGCCAATTGCAAACTGCCGCGCCTTTCAGCAGCGGGACTCAGTTCGGGGCCTCACAGTACGAAGAATTAAGTGGACGTTAAGATTGTAAATACGGAAACAAAGCGAATCTTGGAAAAAGAAAACTCACAGCAAGAGGACCTGGAATATCCGACTGCTCATCTGATGGTGCAGACGCGCATGCCATAATTTATGAATCGTCCCTAGAAGGCGTACTGAGGTCTCCTCCAGAGCCTTTGGGACACAAATCACTATTGTTGTGACATCAACGCCACGCCACTTCAGAATAAGTCTGCTGGACTTGTGGGCAGGAATGGTCTGAAACAAGAGACATAACGAATAAGAAGTACTAATAAATTCAACTTAGCTGTGAGTAAGTATGAAGGACGATTTCAAAACGGGTTTCAAGAGGGGCGATGACTCATACTGGTTTGACATCACTGCAGGAGAGGGTGGGATGTGCAAACAATGGGCTACAGGGAGAATGATTGAAAATTGATAAAATAGGGACTGGCAACCACGTACGGCAGGTGCCAAGAGAAAGAAGAAAATGCATTCAAGGCAGTTCACGCATAAGTGCAAATATCATGTCTTTTTTTCAGTTCACAATGATAGCAAAAAAGATTATTCTTTAATAATAAAATGCTCTGTATATCTTTTATTTAATTAAACATTCTCTTAGACAGGTGATTAAGTTATTCGACGATGCTCGTGTATAGGCGCCAAGCTTCCAACACTGAGGCCGCGTCAGTTGCACCAAGCCGACGCCATGGTAGGTTCTCCGAACAAAACCCGGAACCCCAACCGAAGAGATAACAAGTGCTAAGGAGGCCGTTCTATGGGGCCTCAACATGTCTGCGATCCCTTTCCCGAGATGAACACGAATTTCCGGATTTTTTAGCCCCTCCACAAGATTTTTTTATTAGATTCCCAAAATTCTGACAATCTCCACTCCAAATTTTCTATTTTGTGCCCAAATTTTGACGACCCCCTCACTACCGATTGAGAAATTACATTAGGCGGCCGCGCATGACCATATTTCTATTTCTTACACGGGAAACTCGTGTAAATGACAACGATTCGAAAATGAACAGCAACTGTAAGGAGTGATAGTTACGGACAACAATATAGAGCAATAAATAGCGATTTCAAGAAGCCTCGGGCAGATTCCATTGTCTTTACAAGAAAGAGCAACTATGATTGAAGAAAAAAAACATCCAAATTGATCGGCAAATTGACGAAAATACTTGTCAAAAGGCAGCCAGCTGAATTCCAATGAGAGATTTTTTTTAATGCCGGAGAAATACCTTCCTATGAACGATTCAAAAAAATCTCAAAACTTTTTTTTGAAAAACGCCCTGTTTACAGTGCCAATTTTCATGAAAAAAAAAGATGCTCCCCTCAGTTTGAAATCAATCAGCTCGGTTTGAAAACAAAAGATCGAATTGAATCTCCAAAAAATTACAACAAACTAAGAGGTCTGAAAAAAAAATATTTCTAGGAAGAAATAATCAAATATTTTTTGAAATTAAATATTGGTTATAAAATTGTTCTTCATGTCTTCGAAATGATATCAAAATAAAAAAACAATACTTTTTGACATATAGTTCAATGTAACTGATTTCAGGAGCTATCAAAATTAATACTGCAGTTTTATTTTCACTAAAGTCTAAAATTCACGTATAACATCGAAAGTGGTATACTACGCCGGAGATCAGGGTGAATAAAAAAGGCAATAAGAAAAAGCAAATATAATTAGCTGAATAGAATAGGACACCAGTCGCAATGAGGGCGGCGGAGGAAAATTGATTTTCGTTAAGATAAATGCAGTGGATTAAGAATTCTTGCCAAAAGAGAGCAGAATCCCCGACTCTAAAGCTCTGAAAATTCAGAATGAGACCTGATCGATGAGGAATCGAGAATACATCATAACGCCAGAAATCTGGATGTGCAATTAAAGGCATGACAAATAAACGTCTTGTATGTGGAGCAGGTGGAGAGCCGGCTGGCAATTATCGATTAGGCATGAGTCATACGCTGGCCGGCGAAGGATGGCAAAGCGCCAGCCAGCGCCGACGCGCCAGACGCGCGTCGCGGTTTTTAGTGGGTCCTGACACGATTGCGGGTACGGTAGTTTCCGGGACGAAAATTTTTTCCCCTGGATTCAACGTCTTGTATCCCCGGGTGGAGGCTGATTTTAGTGTTGGCTGCAATTCGGAGTGGTTTAAATCATTTGAGACTCTGGATGGACGGTGTGCAGCCGAAGGCTGCACCGTCAGGCAAGGGAGGTAATCCCCGGGTGGAGGCTGATTTTAGTGTTGGCTGCAATTCGGAGTGGTTTAAATCATTTGAGACTCTGGATGGGACTGGTGCAGCCTTCGGCTGCAACCGTTCAGGCATAAAGGAAGGTAATCCCTGGGTGGAGGTTGATTTTTAGTGTTGGTCGCGATTCGAGAAAAAATTTAAAACCAAAAATCGGCAGAGGAAGGAAAACTTCGGGTAAATGGGCCGATCTTACTGTTGGTCAAAACTCTGATTGAAGAAATGAAACCGAGCAAGCGCCCTTATATCAGATTGAATAGATAACAAGCGAGGTTGAAATTGCCTTGTCTGATTACCCAAAATCCCTTCCCGATTACTTTCAAGCCAGTAATTCGTTATTAACTCTCAGTCACATTTCACTGCCACTTTCATGAACATTTCTACCTGAAATTACCGCTTTCCGAAGGAGACGTGAAAGATTTTCAAGATTTCCCGCAGCTAATCAATAAAATAGGCGTCAATGTTACCACAGTGGATTCTGCATCTACACCATCACACACGCCATTTTACGGCTATCGTGGCAATCGGTACCGCACGGTATTTGGAGTTTACTGCGTCACGGCATTCCGAAATCCAGACGTTGACGATATTTCAATGAAATTTTTGGGACAACATTGGTTGACGGCGATATCGAACAGTAATCTCTTTCATTCTGCTTTAAATTCTGAGAGTTGTACCCAAATAGGATAATCTCTCAAAGCTTATGCTTGATTGATTGCCGTTAAACGTCTCCATATGCGTAGCAAGAGTACTCAGAGAAGCAAACACATAAAGGAACCTCATCATTTTGAACTTCTAACACTGTTACTTCATTTTTTTCCTTGACTTTTGCAGACATCCTGCATGGAGAGAGTAGGCTTCGTGATCAGAAAGTCCAATGAGAATCCATGCGATGCATATAACTGAATGGATGTTTTTCTACACACAGAATAGTTCAATGCTCAAGCTACTGTGCAGTGGAACGACTTAACCCACACTTCTGGCCCATGTAGGCAGAATAAGAATCTCCACTTGCAGGTTGTTTTTGAAGGCAGTTTTTGATAAAGGATCGCTCGAACAACGTTATTCTGTACCAATTGTGGTGAGCGCAGAAGGACTCACCAAGATTTGGATGTGATTTCTCCAACGCGCAACCCCCTGATCTCAGTATCAGGGTCCAGAGTCAAACGTAGGGAAGTCCATTCTTTTTGCATTTAATATACTTTAGAAAGTTTAATAACTGTTCAAAAAACGGTCCGGAATGGTTACACTGAGATTCGAGAGAAAAATTGTCAAAAAATCACGTGATTTTTGGCCTCGAAAAAAAGGAGTTCATTCTCCTTTTTCAGTTGGCGTACACGATCTTGTTGGAACACTTATCTGTTGAGCTCATTTTTGTCCCAGAAAGTCAGTTATGGTGCACCTAGCTCCTGTCAAGAATTTGGAAGTTTGTAGCTCAATTTTTGTGGAACTCTCAAAATTGAGGGTCATGAAAGACAAAAACACGTAAACATGTCATTATAAACCATCCGACGTTTACTCATTCGTAGAAATGAAATAATGAAATAAACACCATTACTTATAGGCTTTTCCTCAGAATTGAACGCTCCCTAAGACGGGGTAACGCTTCAATCAATACGGCGGGATCTCGGAAATACTTTTTGGAACGCCGCACGGTGGGAATCAGAAGTGCGCCACGGAACGCCGTAGAACGTGTGTGGGACCCAAGTGGGAGTGCGCCGGACGCCGTAGAAAGTGTGCGGAATTTAAGTGGGAGTGCGCCGGACGCCGTAGAAAGTGTGCGGAATTTAAGTGGGAGTGCGCCGGACGCCGTAGAAGTGTGGGACCCAAATGAGGGTGCCCAGGACGCCGTAGAAAGTGTGTGGGACCCAAATTAGTGCTCAGGACGCCGTAGAAAATGTGTGGGACCAGAACGCCGTAGAAAGTGTGTGGGACCCAAATGAAAGTGCGCCGGACGCCGTAGAAAGTGTGCGGAATTTAAGGGGGAGGGCGCCGGACGCGGGAGAGAGTGTGCGGGGCCCAGATGAGGGGGGGCCGGACGGCGTAGAAGGTGCGGGACAAACCAAGGCTGAGAAGTGCTCAGGGCGCCGTAGAAAATGTGTGGGACCCAAATAACAGTGCGTCGGACGCCGTAGAAAGTGTGGGACCCAGATGAGAGTGCTCAGGACGCCATAGAAAATGTGCGGGACCCAAATAACAGTGCGCAGGACGCCGTAAAAAGTGTGTGGGACCCAAATGAGTGCTCAGGACGCCGTAGAAAATGTGTGGGACCCAAATGAGAGCGCTCAGGGCGCCGTAGAAAATGTGTGGTACCCAAATAACAGTGCGCAGGACGCCGTAAAAAATGTGTGGGACCCAAATGAGAGCGCTCAGGACGCCGTAGAAAATGTGCGGGACCGTGCTGCAATGCAACAGTGCACGCAGGTCGCCGTAGAAAGCGTGTGGGACCCAAATGAGAGTGATGAGGACGCCGTAGAAAATGTGTTGGACCCAAATAAGAGTGCGCCGGACGCCGTATAAAGTGTGTGGGACCCAAATACGAGTGCTCAGGACGCCGTGGAAAATGTGTGAGACCAGAACGCCGTAGAAAGTGTGTTGGACCCAAATAACGCAGCGTTGCCGCCGGACGCCGTAGAAAGCGTGGGACACAAGCCATGAAGAGTGCGCCGGACGCCGTAGAAAGTGTGGGACCCAAATGAGAGTGCGCAGGACGCCGTAAAAAGTGTGGGACCCAGAGTATGAGAGTGCTCAGGACGCCGTAGAAAATGTGCGGGACCCTGAAATAAAAAGGTGCGCAGAGACGCCGTAAAAGTGTGTGGCCCCTAATGAGAGTGCCTGCCGGACGCCTGTAGAAAGTGTGGGACCCAAGTGAGAGTGCGCCGGACTGCCGTAGAAAGTGTGGAGACCCGAATGAGGAAGTGCTCAGGACGCCGTAGAAAATGTGCGGGACCCAAATAAAAGTGCCTGCAGGACGCCGCTAAAAAGTGTGGTGGGACCCTAATGAGAGCGCTCAGGGCGCCGTAGAAATTGTGTGGGACCCAAATAGCAGTGCGTCGGACGCCGTAGAAAGTGTGTGGGAACCAAATGAGTGCTCAGGACGCCGTAGAAAATGTGTGGGACCCAAATGAGAGCGCTCAGGGCGCCGTAGAAAATGTGTGGTATCAGCAAACAACAGTGCGCAGGAACGCCGTAAAAAGTGTGTGCGACCCTAATGCACTGAAGCGCTCAGGCGCTGCCGTAGAAAATGTGTGCAGGACCCAAATAACAGTGGCGTTCAGACGCCGTAGAAAGTATGTGGGACCCAAATGAGTGCTCAGGACGCCGCAGAAAATGTGTGGGACCAAAACGCCGGAGAAAGTGTGCCAGGGACCCAAATGTGAAGTGCGCCGGACGCCGTAAGAAAGTGTGGGACCCAAATGAGACTGCCCAGCCGGCCGTAGAAAATGTGCGGGACCCAAATAACAGTGCGCAGGACGCCGTAAAAAGTGTGTGCGACCCTAATGAGAGCGCTCAGGGCGCCGTAGAAAATGTGTGGGACCCAAATAACAGTGCGTCGGACGCCGTAGAAAGTGTGTGGGACCCAAATGAGTGCTCAGGACGCCGCAGAAAATGTGTGGGACCAAAACGCCGGAGAAAGTGTGCGGGACCCAAATGCGAGTACGCCGGACGCACGTAGAAAGAAGATGTGGGACCCAAATGAGAGTGCTCAGGACGCCGTAGAAAAATGTGCGGGACCCAAATAACAGTCACCGCAGAGACGCCGTAAAGATGTGTGCGACCTAATGAGAAGGCGCCCAGGAGCGCCGTAAGAAAATGTGTGGGACTCAAATAACGGTACGTCCGGACGCCGTAGAAAGTGTGTGGGACCCAAATGAGTGCTCAGAGACGCCGTAGAAATATGTTTAGGACCCAAATGAGAGCGCTCAGGGCGCCGTAGAAAATATGTGGTACCCAAACAACAGTGCGCAGGACGCCGTAAAAGTGTGTGGGAATCAAATGAGAGCGCTCAGGACGCCGTAGAAAATGTGTGGGACCCAAATAACAGTGCGTCGGACGCCGTAGAAAGTGTGTGGGACCAAAAAGAGTGCGCAGGACGCCGTAGAAAATGTGTGTGGACCAAAACGCCAGTAGAAAGTGTGTGGGACCCAAACCAACGCAGTGCGCCGGACATAGCCGTAGAAAGTGTAATGGGACCCAAATAGTAGAGTGCTCAGGACGCCGTAGAAAATGTGCAGGACCCAAATAATGTGTAACGGTGCGCATAAGACGCCCGCAAAAAGTGCTGAGACCGAATAGATGAGCGCTCAGGGCGCCGTAGAAAATGTGTTAAGGAACTCCAAATATCAGTGCGTCGGACGCCGTAAAAAGTGTTTGGGACCCGAATGAGTACTCTCAGGAACGCCGTATGAAAATGTGTGGGACAGAATGGGAGAGCTCAGGGCGCCGTAGAAAATGTGTGGTACCTAGCCAACAGTGCGCAGAGACGCCGTAAAAAGTGTGTGGGAATCAAATGAGAGCGCTCAGGACGCCGTAGAAAGTGTGTGGGACCCAAATGCAGAGTGCTCAGGACGCCGTAGAAAATGTGTGGGGACAAAACGCCGCCGTGTGAGACCCAAGTGTGTGGGACCCAAATAACAAGCACGCCGGACGCCGTGAAAGTGCAGGACCCGTGAAATCAGGGAGTGCTCAGGACGCCGTAGAAGTGTAGAGACCCAAATAACAGTGCGCAGGACGCCGTAAAAAGTGTGTAGAGACCTATTGCAGAGCGCTCAGGGCGCCGCTAGAAAAATATGTGGGACCCAAACTAACAGTGCGTCGGACGCCGTAGAAAGTGTGTGGGACCCAAATGGGAGAAGTGCTCAGGACGCCGTAAGAAAAATGTACGGGACCCAAATAAAAGTGCGCAGGACGCCGTACAAAAGTGTGTGGCCCCCTAAATGAGAGTGCGCCGGACGCCGTAGAAAGTGTGGGACCCAAGTGAGAGAGTGCGCCTTGGACGCCGTGAAAGTGTGGGAACCCGGGCCGAGAGTGCTCAGGACGCCGTAGAAAATGTGCCGGGGACCCAAATAAAAGTGCGCAGAGACCACTGCCGTAAAAGTGTGTGGGACCCTAATATGAGAGCGCTCAGGGCGCCGTAGAAAATGTGTGGGACCCAAATAACGGTGCGTCGGACGCCGTAGAAAGTGTGTGGGAACCAAATGAGTGCTCAGAGACGCCGTAGAAAATATGTGTGGGACCCAAATGAGAGCCCGCTCAGAGGCGCCGTAGAAAATATGCAGGAACCCAAATAACAGTGCGCAGAGACGCCGTAAAAAAGTGTATGCGACCTAATGAAGCGCCCGAGGGCGCCGTAGAAAATGTGTGGAAGACTCAAATAACAGTACGTCGGACGCCGTAGAAAGTGTAGAGACCCAAATGGAGTGCTCAGGACGCCGTAGAAAATGTTTGGGACCCAAATGAGGGAAGCGCTCAGGGCGCCGTAGAAAATATGTGGTACCCAAACAACAGTGCCGCAGGACGCCGTAAGTGTGTGGGGAATCAAATGAGGTAGCGCTCAGGACGCCGTAGAAAATGTGTGGGACCCAAATAACAGTGCGTCGGACGCCGTAGAAAGTGTGTGGGACCCAAATGAGTGCTCAGGACGCCGCAGAAAATGTGTGGGACCAAAACGCCGGAGAAAG
>JAPDOI010001758.1:0-144955 GCA_029168955.1 Aplectana chamaeleonis
AGGAAGCATCATTGGAATCAGAATGGGACCGGTTTCAATATAGGCAAAAAAAAACAGAAAAGCGATTTTTATCGCGAACAGTGCCTTTAAGTATCTAACCTTAGATAGCTGCAACCAGCAATGATCTAATTACAATCAGCACTGATCGCACTAATATTTTGCGTTAATTATTGTGCTTTGGCACAAAATCGGTGCTCATATGTTATGACATATCCTCTGATTCGGAGTCAAATTTAATCTGCTCCTTCGTGCGCTTGTGCGGAGCGAGAGAAGAGACAGCGAGAAGGTGTGGGAAGAAGGAGACGCAGCATACGCGCCCAGAAGCATGCGATAAACGGAAATAAATTTCACTCCGAAACAGAGGATACCAGGTTGTTCAATAAGTTTTGTCGTTCGATAAGAAAACTACATTTATATGATTCAATATACACTTTATCATTCAGTATAATCTTCCTGAACATTAATACACTTGCTCCAACGATCCTCCAATCTGTGGATCCCATCCCTGAAGTGAGAATCGTAAAGGTTTGCGAAATACGCTTCAACAGCCGTTACGACCTCTTCATTTGATGAAAAATGCTTGCCACGCATAAAGTTTTTGAGTTCTGGAAACACTTGTTTTACCAGTTTGCAAGTAATCCACAAACGAAGTTCCTTTCGCATCCCAAAAAACTTATGCAATAACCTTCTTGACCGATTTCCGGACACGAACTCGTTTCGAAGCCGAACAACTAGGTTCACACCACTCTTTAGCCTCTTGTTTTGATTCAAGATCATGGTGATAGACCCAAGTCTCATCCATAGTGATGAATCAACGCGCAAAATTCACTTTATCTTTTTTAAAACGCTCCAAATGTTGCTGAGAAAGTCGCATTCGAATGTGTTTTCGTTCCACTGTTACCGAATGCGGCACCCATTGTGCACACAGCTTTCTAAAACCCAGAATTTCACTTAAAATATGGCTCACACTGCCTGATGAGATGTGTATAGCATCTACTAAATCGCTCTTAGTCAACCGACGATCTTCCAGAACCATATCCTGTATTTTGGCTATGATTTCTGGTGTTGATGCGCTTTTTGGACGTCCTTCACGTGGATCGTCTTCAAGGCTTGTACGACCACGTTTAAATTCAGCAACCCATCTTTCTACTGTTCTAATTGTAGGTGAACAATCATTATACACTTTTAACATTCGTTCGTGAATTTCTTTTGGTGCTACAACTTCCAAAAATAAGAATTTTATCACTGCACGATATTCAATTTTTTCCATTGCTGTGATACGGCGACACTAAATTGCTTGTAAACAAAGAATGAATTGACAGATTGAAATGAAACCTCACATACGTTCATATGAAGAGTGTACCAACAAAACAGAAAAAATTTTGGGCTAGTAGCAACGCCCTCTCTTATCGAACGACAAAATTTATTGAACAACCTGGTACGTGCACTACGGATACGGAGCGAAAAGTATTAGTGCGAACCTTGCCGACTCTACGTAGACCTTGCTCTGAAAAGGTATATAGACTACCACACGTAGAATTTAATGTCAAGGCGCGCGAACGCGTTTTCGCGTCTGAAGCGACCTTTTTTAAATAACTCCTTTGAGAATCGACAATTTTTTTCAAATCTCAAAGTTATTTAGGTATCAGAAAAGGGGGTTATCCAACAGAATGATGCTTGCTAGGTTTCAGATTTGATCAAAAAAGTTTGGATTGTGATATTCTGACTGTTATGCAGTACACATGGCGCTATGCAGTTGCTTACCGTATTCCTGTATTGTATGGCGCACTACGGTTTTACCCCGAAGTTTTTTGTTCAAACTTAACCTTGGCAGACAGTGAACCATTCTGTAACCCTGCTGAAGAAATCTTTCGGTCCCAAAAAATGAATTGGGAATTCCAAAAAGGCCGCGAAGACACCTTTTAAACGAAACCTACGAGTGGTGTTGCACCTTGCTGAGATGTAAGGCAAAAATGTTTGACCTTGCGAGGAGAAGCATCCAATTTCCCTCAGCCAAAATCCTTCTACTAGATTGATGCCACTTTCGAATGTGCAAAATTGTACGGCTTCAAAGATCAGGAATCATTGTAGGTACCGGTATGCGTCTAGAGCTGCTAAACCTTGGCGCCAGTGTACGATCAATTATTGTTCCGAATCGAGAAGGTGTAATGACTGACGTCGCTCTCGGCTTAGAATCTGTCAAAGGTTTGTCCAGAGCTGACTGTTGTGATACCTGTTCAGATGACGTCACAGCTCCATCATTCATGCACAATTAAATCAATATTAGAACACTTGTAAAGTGTTCTCCTCGAAAATCGGTGGTTTTGAAGCCAAGGGATAGCGATCTAGAAGGAATTGTCTGATATTCATCGTGAATTCACCGCTTACCTAGATTTTACCTAAACTTTGAAGCGAATACAACGCGAGCCGCTAAAGTTCAGCGAAAATGGCTAGAATTGACTGGGGAAAAACTGCGAATTTTATGCGAAAGTAGAGGGAAATTGCAGCGAAAGCGATGCGATCTAGTCGTGGAGTCTGCCGCGAACTCGCCAAAAAATCGCCGCTATAGCCCAGCCTTTATTTCAAAGAGAGCGCCCTAGAGCAGCAGCGGAGATGGCTCACTCAATTTCGTAGCGGGGAACAAGGTCATAAATCGGTAAGGGTTGATGGTTCGAATTCCGGGATGCAGAGGCGAAAACGACGGTAGTTTCGCAGCAGAGACCCGGCATCACCGCATTTTAGCCTGGTCGGGTCAGTGGAAACTCGGTAGAATCTTGATTCTATTGCGATTCTGCCGAGAATCTGCCGCCTCGGCTCCGGTCCGGCACCGAGGCGGCAGGTTCCCGATACGTTCTCGATAAATTTCACGCAATCCCCCTCAGAGTGACTGTGAAAAGTGGCGAGCACCTAACCGCACTCTAAAACTCTCCTCACCAAAACAATCGCGGATAACAAACATTACACTTCTTTGCATGAACGGCGCTTTAAATGAGGGTTGATTCCGAAAGGATTTCCGAATTTTTCATGCCAGCTCCAAGTGTCGTGGCGCGTCAAGGACACGTGGAGTTGAAAAGGGCAATAAGAAGTCGAGGACTTTCTGTGATGCCGTGAGTAACCGGATAGTGTTTTTCTTTTAGAGCTCATTTCAGCATATGAAGCCGACCGTCATTTTATCGGCTCGACGTTGGGAAGAGTGGCAGGTCGAATCCGTAATGCTCGATACGCGATTGACAGCCAGGAGTACTTTCTGGCTCAAAACGATAATCCCCATCATCGAAATGGGGGTGCGAAAAGCCCTCTGAGCAAGGTCAGCCGATAAAGTAGATATTTCTTGTGCATAGAAACAATGGGGATTTTTCAAGAACATTCTCAGACATTCGCCGGATCCGACCCCAACTCGAACGGGGTCCATCCTCAGGTCCGATCCTCTAACATTGTTCCTCCACGTCGTCCCAAATGAGAAGACATGGGGGAGAATAAAATTTACTCTCCCCCACGTCGTCTCAGTTGAAAGAAGTGAGGGGCAAGAACGGAAAGGGGTTCGACCCGACAGAAATCTGCGGTCGGACCCGTTGAGTAAGTTTCTGAGTTGTTGTCACTAAGGATTTTCCAGAAAATTTGGAATTACACGCTGCTGGAGGAAGGCAATGGAGTAGTCTTCACAGTGAGATCGCATGATGGTAGGTGATAAAGTTTCCCCGTTTTTTAGCAATCTCCTAATTCCACCTTTACTTTCAGGAGAAGAAGGATATCCGGGTAACGCAATCATACAAGTGTCGTATGTGGTGACCAATCACAACGAAATACTGGTGCAGTACTCGGCAAGTACTGATAAATCGACACTGATGAACCTATCAAGCAACTTTTACCTCAACTTGGACGGCGAGGTATATTCTACATAAAAATTCTAGTCTAGTTAATAAACAGTTCCACGGCGGTTAATCGTCATTCGAGACAGGCGTCGTTTATACTTCCGCCGCCGAGCGCCCCGGCAAAGTGCGATCCTGTAACATCGATCGTGCCGCGCAGCGTGATCAATATTAAAGAAATGCACTGCGCCGCACCGCTCGGCGGCGAAGTACAAACGACGCCATAGAAACCCGGCTGGGACGCGCAGTTCGAAACGCCGCAAAGTCGTCGCAATTGACCGCGTTCCGTCCACTTGCTGGACAAGAATTTATATCGAGACTATATGTGTAGGCACATATTTGTTGGGAGGGGTAAGGAAGACGTACTAGGACAACCAGTAGCCGTATTCATGGAACTACGGCAGCCTCCCGGGAAGGGTTTCAGAACCAGCAGATGCATGCGGCGGGCGGACTTTAAACCTTCGGTTACAGGCTTCGTTGAGGCCTGATGCCCGAGGTGATAGTCGAGCTATAGCAATCAATGTACAAAGAGTGTTGGGTTGTGACAACAAAAGGAAGACCTGCTATGAGCAGAACAAGGAAAACTTGCTGTGACAATTTTAGTCATTGTTCTGAAATGGGTAAGTCTCCTTGGCCCACCTCGAAGCTGGGAAACTCCTAAGCGTTTGAAGGGAAGTTCTCGTTAGCAGAAATTTCCCTCAATTATGAGCGTTGAAGAGTAGCGTTGAATTGATTTCTTATTTCTGAGCAGCTAAAAACCGTCTCAAGTAAAAAAGAATTTTTTTAGAGGAGCTCCACACTCGAAAATCACGAGCTGCAAGTGACGGCGACTTCCTTTCTTGACACAGAAGAAGATGGAACGGTTACAGGTGTCTTGGACATTTTATTTTGGGCCAATCCAATCCGAATTAATTTTGCACTGGTTAAAAGTCGATAAATCGAAAAATCTCTTCGTTACAGTACTTTCACTTATACAACTTCGTTGTTTGCAAAAGTACAACTTAGTTAAGGTGAAATTATCGATCTACCCTCGACGTCACGGGATCCACAACCAATTACACACGACAATGCTGATCTCCTAAGCCAAATCTACTGTTTCGATCCCCTGCAAACAAAGTCAGCCAAGAAATTTCGCCATATGATGAGGTTGGTTCAAGAAAAAACGAGGTGATGCAGCAAAGATTTATAGGCATTGCGCATATCCAATGAATGGAATTCCACCCGGCTGTCAAGTGTTCCATCACGAGTTGTCATGATCCAAAACTGCCTTGAAGGGCAGCGAATGGATATGCTGAATCCGAGAAGAAAACTTTAGATAGGGCTTGGTGTAGCTGCCAAACGCATGGCTCCAGAATAGAATATATAGCGAACAAACACTTCAGCCCCTTTCATAGTTTGCCGGCCAACGTCGGACGACTCTTTGTCAAACTTGATATGTCAAGATAGATAAGATGGATAAGATAGGGTAGATGGATATTGCACATTCGATAACGAGTCGTCCGACGTTGGTCGGGCAAGTGTGAATGGGGCTTTAAAGGGAGGGTTCGGGATAGAGACGGCTGTGGTGCTATCCTCATAAGAAGGTAGATGTGGCCATCACAACAGTAAGAATACGTGATAATACGAAAAAAAACGCTCAGGAAGAAGTTCATGCTTGGTGATCGCCCCATCCCCCCCAATTATCGAGATTTCTATGAATCTTTGTTTTGCAGTCTCTTGCTTCGCGTCTAATGAAATTTCTGAGCACTTCTAGAGACTACTGACCAGTTTAAAAGCAAAATAAAAGACGGATAAGCAGGAAATCGTTAAAAACTCGCTAACTTGGAGGGGGGGAAACACTCTTAGTTAGGAGTTCTACCTTGTTTTTGTGCGTTTTTTCCTGCAAGTTTTCACTTTTTTCACTTCTTTCTACTATGGCCAAATCTCCATTCTCATGAAGAGAGCTCAAAATAGTTCTCCTTGCGAACCCTGCTTTTAACACGAAACAGTTCTATGAGACTACTCAGTCCCGACAACTCATCGACAAATAACCACGGGTGAGTCAAGTGACATGTGGTTCAATCAAGAATTTCTCAGGGTGGAAGCTATTCATGTTTTTCTGCTTCACCGAAAATTCGTGCAAGTTCTATTATCGTGAATTGAGTTTCTTGAACGTTGTTCCCATCTGCCTTGTTCACACAATGGTCTTTCGCCAAGTATAGTCGAGCGAATGGGCGAGACGCGATGATTGCGGCGGGCCATGCAGCGTTGGCGTGGCCCGAGTTCAGTGTGGCTTTGATCGCGAGCGACAATGAAGTGCCAGAGTTCCGTACACTCACTAGACTAAACTCGACGCGGGTACCATACATATAATGCCACCGCTTACATAGGGAAAAAGGAGAAAAGGAGCAAAGTGTGCAAAGTAGGTAACAGTAGCGTTTTTTGCCCCTAAATATTCAAATTGGAGCCCATTAAACCAAGTTATAGGCAAAAGACGCTTTTGTTGTCAACTCTTTCCACTTTTCCCTATGATAGCAGCGGTACAGTACATCGTGTAACTACGGTTCGCCGAAGTAAGATTTGTCGGACTTTACTTGTCAAAATCTCGTTATCGCTGTTATATTTTTCCATGACCGACCGCTCCGCTGCTTGCTCCGCCAGGACTCATGCGAGCGAGATCCGCTATATGTATGTTTTCCGTTTTCGATTTAGTCTGACGCATGGACCAGGCGGCTGGCCGTCCGGAGTTGGGGGCCTCACTGGAGCATGGGGTTTCGATTCGCGCGGCGTGATCTACCGTCGCAGCCCCGTCCAATCATCAGACTAAAATTATTACGGAAACTCTACGTTCCTTACAGCTTTCATGCTAAACTCACAAAAGAGTTTTGAAAAATTAAATTGTTTGGGTGTTCATCGTGATGGGACACTCTCTGTTAGCGAAACTTTGATAGATTGGCCGGAGCATACGTCTTGCACTTACATATTCCAAGTTAGTTTGCAAAACTGGGCGATCATAGCGCAGTGGTAGAAGGTATATGTATGGATATAAGTCTTTTGCCAAATTTAGTCGAATGAATTTACGTAGCCGTGCCATTAGATTGCCGCTCGTGATCGAAACCTCGCAGGTATCGCGGATAACAATCGGTTTCAAGTCTATCAAATAAAAGAAAAGCCAATTTTTTAGCTACGGTCGGAGCTGGGGGAGGACGGAGTACGGGGTGGCGTCGGCGTCAGCCGGCTGGCAGCAGTGACCGATCTCGGCCGAGTCGCCCCAACTGCGAAATCGAAGGCTCCCTCGCTCGTTGATTGGCGATCGACGGAGATCACGCACGCAAGATCAGAGGCTGTGCGTGGAGAACAATCGTTCCTTCAAAAAAAAAAGAGCGATGACTCTCTGTATCAAAGCGAATGAATCATTGTGACTAATATGAGTGTATACAATACTGGTATTAGAGCTCCAGTAGTCGGCGAAAGCGTAAAGTATTCGCACTTGTGTCAGAACCTTGCCCACCCGGGGTTACAATCCCTTGAAAAAATCGAGGAAACTTTGCGCTCATGTCAAAATCTTTCCAGCCCGGGGTTACAAACCCTTGGAAAAATCGGGGAAACTTTGCGCTCATGTCAGAATCTCACCCACCCGGGGTTACAACCCCTTGAAAAAGTCGGGAAAACTTTGCGCTCATGTCAGAATCTCGCCAACCCGGGGTTCCAACCCCTTGAAAAAATCGGGAAAACTTCGCACTTATGTCAGAATCTCGCCCACCTGGAGTTTCAACCCCTTGAAAAAATCGGGAAAACTTCGCACTTTTGTCAGAATCTCGCCCACCTGGAGTTTCAACCCCTTGAAAAAATCGGAAACGATTTCATACCTAGAAAGTACTTTAACAACTCAAAAAAACTCGGGGCTGTTTGCTTTAATATAGAAAATCGTCACCCTTCTTGGGGTCAGGGGCTCTATACACACAGTGGGAGGAGTTGTCCCGTTTTTGCAGTTTGAAACGTCACGCCACTCAACGCGAGCGAAGTGGTCCCGAATGGAATTAGAACCGAAAAGGGCGAGACAACTCTTCCCTCGGTGTGTAGAGAGCCCCTGTCCGCCCTTCTTGTTTGAAAAAAATTATTGAGTTCCACGCACAGTCCCTGATCTCGCGTGCGTGATCTCCTCCGATCGCCAATCAACGAGCGAGGGAGCTATCGATCTCGCTGTCGGGGCGACTCGGCCGAGAGCGGTCACCGCTGCCAGCCTGCTGGTGCCGAGGTCACCTCTCCCCCTGTACCCTACTGTCGAGAGTTTTTCTCTTATTCCTTTGGCGACCCTGTTTTCCACTTCAACTTATGCTCTCCAACAAGAAACCTGGAAACGTTTCTTAAAGGCAGCGCAGAGAGATATGATCCGAAAAATGGCCCACATTCGGACAAATTTTCAAAATATGGGTTATTTCTCGCTCATGTGGTGATCCATATTTTGCGACTGCCGCAATGTTTGTTCGTAGCCAAACCTATGACACGGGGGAAGTGCTTGCAACTACAGCAGCTTTCACCCAAATCTCACCGTACACGTCGCGAGCGTTTAACGTACCTCAGCTGGCCAATCTAGTTCGCGCATTTTTCGACTATTCCGGTGCAACCACATGCTTCGCGGCTACTTTCCGGCTACTTCGCAATTTTCGCAGGCAGGCATTTTGAGAATAATCTTCTTCTATTTTTTTGCAAATCTCCACAAGAACTTTCGTTCTGGAGCAGTGTTCATACCTCGCAAGAGCATGCGCTTCCGTTGTTTCACTCTCCTAGACGCTACTGGGCGCGTGTCGCCGTTCGCTCACGTTCATTCATCCGTCCGGCGCCAGGCAGTACCATTCTTTCCTCTGTTGAAGGTAAGGCGGAGATGCGCATTTGCAACACAAAGACGGGGAGCTACCGGGGGCGGTATGCATGATCGTGAGTATTACGAAGGGGTTGGGGCAATGGTTAGGGCGTCGGCGGTGATCCCAGTGCAAGGGTTGGGAATCACTGATAAATTGTTTCCTCGCCAACCCCACCTTGAAGGGTGAGGCAGCCGAGACCCCGCTGAGGCAGCGTCCAAACGTGGCGAGAGCGGGCGTTCCCGCTGTTGTGCGCCTCTCGACGCTCCTCAACGCCGAAGCAGCCCGTGTCCGCAAATTAACCCAAGCAAACACCCCGTACCTCGTGTTGATTCGATTGAAAATGCTTGATCGGGTGATTAATCGCTCGAGTCGGCGCAACGGCTGATGATTTCCCACGGTTTTCAACTTCCGTGGAGGGATATGGAAATCAAGGGCAGCAGTTTTGCTACAGGTTTGATGCCACATGCCTTAGTGATGGAGCAGTTAGCTTGAAACTTGCTGCTTTCTTCGTGGTGCTGGCGTAAGCGCGCGAGAGCGAGCGGGCGAGGGCGCGCAAGAAGGAGCGCTTGTGAGCGGCCAGCGAATCGTGTGCCCACTATGACAATCGATTTTGCGTAATCGCACGCTCTTGTCACGTGTGGACGGAGCCTGAGACACCACTTATTGGTGACCTCCAGCACTCGCAGGGCAATCATGAAAGGCTTCGACGCCCTAACCGCTGCCTGAACCCCATCGTGCATGCCGCCCCGCTTGCAGCGAGCCAACCCCACTGCAAGCCGACTACCGTAGAAAACGGGCCTGTTGGAACCACTATTTATCCGACACAGCAAGACGCTGCGGGCTTTATAGGACGTGCGCAAGCGCGAGCGTTAGCGTGCGCGAGCGCGCATTAACGTCTACCAAATTGTGTGCCAACGATGAGCATCGATTCTGCAAAATCGCGAGCCCTCGAAAAAAAAGGTCATTGCCCGGAATCAAAGGTACGCTGCATTCTTTCATGGGGTAGTAGAAGGGCGCTTCACATGAGTTTTTGATCATGGATCGGGGACCAGGGATTTTCATTGAATCGGATGTGGGTGGGAGGCGTTCTCCTAATTTCTGAGGTTGGTTGAAGTTTTGACGTGGATGAACTTTTGTTCTTCGACTTTCCTCCTCTATTATCTGGACGCACCGTCAAAGTCGAAGGAGGGCGATCTTGGCTGGAACGCTTTGTTGAATTTTTCGTCTATTCAGATCTCTTCATTTCAGGATATGTTCAAATAAATCGGGAATCGATCTCAACATCACATCTACATTAGGGTGAGAGGTTAATCAGTATTTCAGCAATCCTTCTTCCTATTATTTCTTCGCAAATCGGAAATCAAGCATCCACTTCTAGGTGTGTTCGTTTTGACGCAGGCTCTGAACTCGATGGTATTACTGGGAAGCAAGGAAAAGTCTACAAGCGACGGTCCGCTTTTGTGGTCGGCTGTCGAGGTTTTGAAGACGCTTGCAACCAGGTGACTCCAAATGGGATTACGAATGATAAACGGGTTTTTGAAAAAAATATTTCAGCCAGACTTTCCGTCCATTGCCCTTCGGCCGGACCAACTCTACCAGCATATTACGATATATCGATTTTCATTGGTAGAATAAATATCAATTGTTTCGTAAGTCCGAGTGACTGCATCATTACCAATGTTCTAATTGTAAAGTTATGAAAGGAAACTATTCACGCTTCTAAAGCCTCACTAGAGACGAAGGAGACCTTCTAGCTGCGGGATTTCCCTAGGCAATTAAAGGAAACTGCACATAGGGAATCCCAAGCAATTCATATTCTTTTTCGAAAAGCAGCAAAACCTGCGTGCTGCACGAGACCATTTTTAGAACATGGATACCTTCACCACTGATTTAGAAAGGGTGTGTGGCCATTTCAGGCGCGCATTTAGCCAACTTCGAGGCTCCAACCGCTTAGTGAAACCGTATTTTAGTTTTCGATGTTTTTGAGTAGCTAAGTCTACGTAGGAGGGGTTAATGGGGAAAATTGCCCACAGGACATCCAAATACAGGGAGAAAAACCATCTAAAGAAATCCCTGAAAAACTTGCCTTTACTTGTTTGCGTGTTTCGGAGAATGCAGACAACGCATCGAATCTGACGTCAGTTAAATGGTTTTGCGCTTTTAAATCCGGATCTCAATTCAGACCTCTTGCTGGGACGGGTCTTGTGCGCCCGTCTTCTCGCCCTTTGCCAATCATGGCAGCCTCTGCATACGGTGTGCCGCGCTCGCCGCGGCGGCGACAACTCAACGTCGATAACGAGCAGGCTGTTTGGGTGATCGGCGGAGATCATGCAGAACAACTCACTCTCAGATAAAAACAGCCCACTTCCCGCCGGCCAAGTCGGGCTAGTCGACTTCGCACGGCCCCAATTTTGTGGGCGTGGCACAGCGCCCCACTTCCCGCTGACAGAGAGGCTTTCCCGTCTTTCCGCGGAGTGTCGGCGGGCAGTCGGCTATTCCTGGGGGTCATCGAACACTCACTCATCGATCCCCACTTTGATATCATCATTGCACCACCCACTAGAGTGGAGCCAATGAACAATTGCTGAGCAGATAACGCTGTGTTGAGACTCTTTCCGAAACCCGCGCTGTGTGCGACGCTGATCTTGGGCAGGTGAACCACTGTCAGTTAATGACATCTGCGAACCGGAAGGCTGCGAGAACTAGTGAGTGTAGGAAGCTTCCCCGTAGAAGCTCACTCCTTACTTGTCAAGAGCAGTTCAAGATGAAATCCCCAAGAGCGGATTTTTCGAATTTTGTTAGGAGAGGCCTTTACTTAAAGGGTGATTTTTAAATGTGTCGCAAACTGTTTTAGGACTGTCTTCTGTCCATCATCAGATTAGCCGTAAGGCGGTGGCAGAAGGGCCGCAGAGTGCTTGTTCAGTGCGTACGGGCAGTCAACGAAACAGCGCTGCCGACTGCCCGCGACCGATCTATTGGCCTTCCGCGGGAGGGGTTACGGGACGTCAGCTAGTGGTACCGCGGGAAGTGTGATGTCTCTATCTGAGCTATTGGCACACATCTAAACTCCTTTTTGAGCAGAAACACGGGGTATCTTCGTATTGACCTAAAACATTTAAGTATCATGCAAAGTCTGAAACCTTGGAGTGGGTAATATTACCCCCTTTGTAGGCAATGTTTTAAAAAACAAAAGTTTGAATGAAAGAGCATATTAGTACGTCATCTAAAAGGTTATCAATCTTTAATAAATTGAGACGCGACATAATCCAATATTCAATTGCTCAATTCAATTCAGAAATGCTTCCACCCAGGGGTTCCAACACCTTAAAAAATCGAAGAATTTCTCACACCCGTGTCAGAAATGCTCCCACCCAGGGGTTTTAACCCCTTGAAAAAAAATCGGAGAATCTTTCACACCCGTGTCAGAAATGCTCCCACCAGGGGTTTCAACCACTTGAAAAAAATCGGAGAGTCTCTCACACCCGTGTCAGAAATGGTCTTTAAACTCATCGGGTCATCCTTGTTGAAAATGGGCGGAGGCGCTTCAGACCTGATCGAATGGAGAAATTCAAAAGATGGTTAGAACAAATTACATCGTGAATAAGCTCCTAACAATGATAAATATTCATGTCAAGATCATTTCTAACATCGGCATTGATCAACCCTAGCTTTGGGTCTGGTTTGCCCTGCACAACTAACAAAGCGCCTTAATTTCGAAGTCTTTGGAGGCATTACAAAGATTCCCTAGTGTTTTTGCTGAAAACGGAGTTTAGATGTATGTGTCGGTAGTCATTTGCTCTGTATGATCTCCGCCGATCACCGAATCAGCCTGCTCGTTATCGATGTTGAGTTGTCGCCGCCGCGGCGAGCGCGGCACACCGTCTGCTGAGGCTGCCATGATTGGCAAACGGCGAGAAGGCAGGCGCACAAGAGCTGTCCCAGCAAGAGGTCTGAATTAGAACCCAAAATCCTTAGGTAAGCGGCTTTGCTTTCTGTTTCCTAGACTGAAAATTCTTCAAAAACCAGAGGGGCTATAGTACAGGCTTGGATGCTAGAACCTTTCGCGATAAGAAATATTCGAAGATTCGGTGCCTGATAATACGGTAAAATGGACGCCGACAACTGTTATAGAACGTGGGCTGGGTTGCCCAATGAGTCGGTTGGCCCACGATATTTCCACCCACTTCCCGGCCGTTTTTCATCGAACTTCCGTTCTCTTTTTTCTTAGAGGGACCCAATGCTTGCGAGTTTGCTAAAAAGGCCTTCGCGATCTACCTCAAAAGGGGCTTTGAGTTTCTCCTGAATTCGGGAAAAACGAGGATAAAAAAAGACGATCACGTTTGCTGGTACTTCAATGGCTACAACTGCCTGGGTTTGTCTTAAAATTACCGCAAGGTTTTTCAACACAATGTCTCGACAGTTGTAGGTGTGATACAGCATAAATAATAATTCGTGCTCCAAATTTCCTGAATGCCCCAGAGCATTTTCACAATTGCATTTTCATGGCGTTACATAAAGGTAAGGAAGGCAATCATGAAATTCTTAGGAGTTTCAGGTTTATTTATCGAGATTCAGCTCCTTCACACTGGGGGTTCTACACATTGCGGAAAACGAATCTGGGTTCGTTCGTCGCTATTTTGCAGGCTACTGTCGGTTGCGGCAGGCCTAATGCCATTTAAACCGGGCAACCGCCCTTATTTGTTCGAAAACCAACAAATGAACAACGCATTTGTGTTCACTAGCCCAGAAAAGCCGCAAAGAGAAGGCTGAGGCAATTCTGAGACATTGACCCGCCGCTTACCCACAGTTACCTACATAGTATTGTTGTACACGAACGAAATTTTCGAGAAAATTTCGAAAGATTTTTCGAATTTTTTTTGTTCGTTCGAAAATTCGTCGAATGAAATTTTTTCAGAATCCGATCGTTCAAAATTTAATCGAACTAAATTTTTTCAAAATTCGTTCCTTCGAAATTTTTCGAACGAAAATTTTCCAATTTTCATTCGTTCAAAATCCGATTTTTCGATTTTTTTTTTCAAAATTCGTTCGTTTGGAATACTTTCGAATAAATTTCGAAAAAAAAGTTCGAAACTTCCGACGAATTTCGAAAAAAATCGAAAATGCGATTAGTTTCGAATATCGTTCGTTCGACATTTTTTTCGAAATTGTACAACTATACTACATAGGATTATTTATCGAAAATCGATAAAAGGGCTTCAGATTCGTGTCCGGCTTTTCAAACAACACGTAAGAAAGAGCTTTAAGCCAAAGTTGGATCACTCTCTCTAGATACCGTGAACACTGTCTTCTGAAAACTTGTTTTTACCAGAAGCTACAAAACGTACTTCTCTGAAATTCCCTGAGAAATTTAAAATTTTTTGAGCACCGATTGCTTAGATCTCATACAACTGCCAAAAATGTAAAGCCTCGCTCTAAACCGAGCAAACCCTAGAAAGTTACCTTTTTTAAAAAATTGCGAAAAATCGCCGACGAGATAGGGCTAAAATCTGTATTCCAGGAAGCAAATAGGCTCCCTTTAGAAGATAAATTGGTTTACTAAAAAAATTGTTCACAATGTAGCTGAGCGAAACGTGAACAATTTGCAACAATCTATGTACACATGTGGAGGAAGGGAGAGAGCTTCAAGATCGAAATGAGAATTGCTTCTGGTTCCAGCTATCTGATAGCGCTACTAGTCAGATTTTTCCCAGGAAGTCCATGGGAATATATTAAACAACAGAGAAATTGTTATTTCTGCTTAGCAACATGCAGTTCATCTTCTGAGCCTCCAACTCTACAACACAGCGTAGGTAGCTGCTACTCGAGGCTAGGTTTTCGGCCACCACGAAATTTCCAACAGTGAAAAAATTTTATATCATCGCGGCTTTCCTGATTTCCTCGACGGAATGGAGCACCAGCCGAACTAAAACCTAATCTTGGGTAGCTACAGAGCAGTGGTCATTTTCATGAGCGGGTAGCTGTAAGGAACCAATTTTCGTGTATCCTGTTGTTCGCTGCAAGTGCCCCGACCAAAGCTTCCTCACATCGATACAGGGTAAGCAGCCCTCATGATCTGATTAGGGCCGGATCGCCCATGAATTCTTTGTGATAATTAATGTTTCCGAAAATTATACTTATCTCTGGCCCAGATCACAGGATAAGCAGAAGTATCAGGCGGTGTTATTTTGTCTGTCGACCGGCCGGCAAAATCTTGAGGACGGAGGAGGCATCTACGACCAATGGTCGACGGAGGGAATAACTGTGTATCGCAGTACCATCTACCCCTGTGCCGGTTAGGTATGAGTCCTCAGCAAGTGATCGAAATCAGGAACCAAAGCTGTCTCACAGTTCTGATTTCTGGAGTTCCCGAGCAGGGTTTGCAGTATCGTTGCCAGAGTTAGAGCACGAGAAAGAAGAAAGCGAGTGGAATGTATCAAAGCAGTGGTCATACGTAAGCAGGCTTCAGAAAACAATCGATTTATTCCAATAGAATTCTTATTTACAGGGAGGCAATTACTTCTTTTTGGGAGCGGCCATAATAGGCAAATTCCTCCTATTGGTGTGCTGTCCGGTCTTCGGCGCCTCAATCGACAACTGTCCAATATCGCTCAGTTCAGTGTGAATAGCATCCAGATCGCATTCGTCCGGAAGGGCCCATTTGCGCACAAACGATCTGCAAACATAGAGTAAGACAATGGCTGATTCTACTCTAGGGATGACTTCATAAAAAATGGCTCCCTTTAAAGGCACTTACACGATTAATCTCGTTCTCGAGGTCTCGGTGTGAAACAGTAAGTTGGCAGGTGCTGTAGAGGATAGGGTCGAAGAAAGCAACGAAAACTGGCTAGAAATAAATACAAACGGCTTTAAAAGCTCCCCGGTGCGCCTATGTACCTATCCCGGTCCACCCCCCAATCGGACGAGCTTGTGGCACCGCACACGTCTCGATGGCAAATTGCCAAGCAACTTTGCCGCAGTTACCATCATCGATTCGCGCAGATTTCGCGATTAGCGCGCGCTTGCCGAAATCAGCAGGACCCATGATTCTCGTCCACGCCCTGAATTTAGAAACCGTTATTTTGACTTATTCCGGACGTTTTTCTTCTGTTTCTTCACTATTAGTTACCTCGCGAAGAAACAATCCCATTTTTGGGTCGAACTCGAGTGCAATATTCATCGTGAAAACTGCCTTTAAGACGTTTTGCTGGGAAACTAGTCTCCGCCCTTTTTCTCGCCATTGGCCTGTAACCTGTGCGGTAGACGTTTGCTCAGGGTGACATGATAGGATAACGCCGAGAAAGTGGGCGAAGAACTTCTCCCAGGAGGGAGTGTAAATCAGTACGGAAGATTTCATATGTATAGATAGTGTAACAATAATCACCTCTCGATGCAGCCGTGCTCGGTCTTCTCCTCTTGCTTTCCCTCGATCGTGAGCTCGCGCCCATCGATGTGCACCTTGAGATCTTCCGGCTTGTATTTCGAGACGTCCAAAGCCACGGCGAACTTCTTTTCATCATTGACTATCTGAAAATAAGGAGCTTTGAACAGGTATACCGGTAAGAATTCAGATTGAAGGAAGATAAGGTACAAACCTCGTGAGAGTGATTAGCAGCACGCATGATCATTTGATCCATATCCCTCCAGTACGGCTGCATTTGGCGCTCCATCCAGTCCATGTCACGGTTCATACCGTAGTTGTCGAAGTCCCGCATGAACTCATCCAAGAGGTTTCCAGTGCGACGGACAGGCCAGAGCGCCATAATGCCTATTGACTACCCTGGAAATCAACAAATTTGGGGAGAGTTATTGCAACATTTAGAGAGGAGAGGAATTGGGAGTGAACCCTTTAAAAGTTATTCCACGGAAAGTCTTCTCATTGCTCGGAAGGGGAACATGGACAAAGAGAACCCTAGAAACAAAGGAAAAACGCATCTTGAAGTCTTCGGACGAAAGGCCGGTATTTATATGTATGCAAAGAGTTGTTCTAGAACAATCCTTATGGGCGGTCTGCGATAGTGTTCGATGCGGTGGTCAAGAAATCTTTCTGTCCTACCCACTCCGCAAGATCTCTCCCTTGACAAGGCTTTCACTGGTATCGTTTGCAAACCAGCTATGTTTTCGGCATTTTTGGGTCTTTGGATCATGTATACACATGAAACGAAAGCAGGACTACGACCAATTTTGCGTCTTCAGCACTTTTGCTGTTACCATACACTAGTTTCTGACAATCGGGGTGTTTGCTGGGTCAAAATTCCCATTAGTGCCCTGTGACCATCCTACGACATACTAATTTCACCCCTTCTCGAAATTCCTCTTTTTGAGGTTGTTGGGAGCGCGTGTCTATTGATTTTGTCTTCAAATGTTGCAAAAAGCTCATAAGTATAAGTACGTGAATGTTCACTCAAACTCATAGTCCAACCTCAGGGGAAATTTTCGATATTGTAGTCCGCCCGCCGCGTACAGCAACATTGCCATGCGCGAAATCTGAATAAGCTCAAATAAGCGAGAAAAAGCTAGGAAAAAGTCGACCACTCCCCCGGAAAGAAAAAAAAAGGGTACTCACTAAAAAGTTATCGACCCCAATAATGCCGAGATACGTAATGGAATCCATTCAAATCAATCTTCTTTCGATTATTTTGGGTGCACCTTTATACTGTGACCAACTCCAGTGCGATGGCTGCCAATGGCGTGAAAATACAGGCCGGAGACAACTCGTCCAAGAAATTGTTGCTCTACAAAATCACAATCTTCGAGGGGCCATACTGGGTTCTGAGCGATTCCGGGGACACCATTGTGATAAGCGTGAAATTGTAAGGCAACCAAAAATCGATTCTGAGGTTGGACTGTACCCTCAGATAGAGACATCACACTTCCCGCGGTACCACTAGCCGACGTCCCGTAACCCCTCCCGCGGAAGGCCAATAGATCAGTCGCGGGCAGTCGGCAGCGCTGTTTCGTTGACTGCCCGTATACGGTGAACACGCACTCTGCGGCCCTTCTGCCACCGCCTTACGGCTAATCTGATGACTGACAGAAGACAATCCTAAAGCAGTTTGCGGCACATTTAAAAATCCCTTTTCAAGTAAAGGTATGTTAAAACAAAATTTGAAAAGTCCACTCCTGGGAATTTCATCTTGAACTGCTCTTGACAAGTAAGGAGTGAGCTTCTACTCAGAAATTTGTGGGGAAGTTCCCGAGGACAATAGACCTGATTTGGTCGTTATCACTCGGTCGAGGGGAGAGGAGCGAGACGTCCCCCTAGAGGGGGACGTCTCGCCCCTCTCCCCCCGAATTATACACAACGATAAGGCGTTCGAAACAGCCAACTCTGGGGAGAACAAGGGAAGTTCGCTTCACGGTTGTTCCCATGGCCTCCCCCCGAACATGCTGAACGCGAAAACAAAGCCGCAGCGTATACGGTGATGCAGACGAGCTAGTCGCGAGGTGGTCTCACTTCGCAAGTTGAGATGGTAGATCTGCCACTCAAGGACTACGTAAGGCTCCTCTGTCTGGATTTCAGAGGAGCTAATGAGCTTCTCTATAATCAGAGGTGAATATTTTTGGACCGATCGCAGTTTTTTCAGGAACAGGAGACAGTCAAAAACAGCGAGCTCTAGCAAGCTGATTTTTGATCAATCATTGAAAAATGGGAAGATCTGCAGTCGGAAGGTCGCGGGAAGACCTGCAGTCGGGAGAACAAGAGAACTCCTGCTGTGGGAACTTCCCCTATTACTCTGCTGTCGAGACGTCCCCTTCGCCTCCCCCCAATTCGGGGGAAGTTCCCCAGTTGTTTCGAGGGAAGTTCTGCTGTCGTTCTCGGGAACTTCCCCACGAATATCTGAGTGCGGAGAAGCTTCCTACACTCACTGCTTCTTGCAGCCTTCCCATTCGCAGATGCCATTAACGGACAGTGGTTCACCTGCCCAAGGCCAGCGTCGCACACAGCGCGGGTTTTGGAAAGAGTCTCAACACAGCGTTCTCTGCTCAGCAGTCGTTCATTGGCTCCACTCTAGTGGGTGGTGCAATGATGATATCAAAGTGGGAATCGATGAGTGAGTGTTCGATGACCCCCAGGAGTAGCCGACTATCCGCCGACACTCCGCGGAAAGACGGGAAAACCTCTCTCTCCGCGGGAAGTGGGGCGCTGTGCCACGCCCACAAAATTGGGGCCGCGCGAAGTCGACTAGGCCGACTTGGCCGGCGGGAAGTGGGCTGTTTTTATCTGAGCCGTTGAACCTTTTATTCGTGTACTGTTACATCCAAATAAGTAGAAACTGTGCGTGTATTTGCAAGATTCTTTCATTCAAAGTTCACTTCAAGAAGCTTCCTCTGCAGAACTTTTCACTGTCCATGGACCTAAGAGTGAGACAAATATTTATCGGAGTCTTTTAAGAAGTTTTCGGGCAATCGAGTATACGGATACTTGAATCACTCGGTAATATTGATTTTTCAATTTTCGAATATTCAATTTGTTTCGGAACTTAAAGACAAGGTTCACAATGAATATCATATTCGAGTTCGACTTTTCAATGGGGTTGTTTGATCGTCAGTTAACGAATAGTGAGGAAACAGCGAAGAAATTCGGTTCAGAACAAGCTAAAATAGCGGCTTCTTACTTGCGTACAGGTTTAGCCGCAGACGAGCTTACGCGCCCGAGCTCAGCTTAGTTTCCGCAAGCACGCGCTAATGATAAAGTGTGCACGAATCGATCAGGCTAATGGGTAAATCGCTTGGCGAGTTGCTCTCGAGAACATCGGCGGCGCCGCAAGCTGGTTAGAACGGGGGGCGGGGCGGGCTAAGCAGGCTCACTGGGCTAACGGAATCTTCACTTCGCGACCGTTGTTATCGATTTTCATTTTTGCACGTTATCGCTGCTTTAATCGACCCTATCCCCTGCAGCATCTGCCAGCTTAGTGTTTCACACGGAAAACTCAAAAACGTTATCGCTAACACAGTCTTCAAAATACTCGTTTTCATTCTGAATTTTCGGTTTATCCAGAAAATCGAATTAATAGTTTTTTTTTCAATATTCGATCTTCTTCAAATTTCTCGGTTTCTTATTTTTCGATACAATCGGTTTGAATTATTCGGTTTTCGCATATTCGTAGTTTTTTGGTATACTGGAAAATTGGATTTTTCCTTTTTTTCGACTTGATTTCACTGCACTATGATCGACTGTTCTGTCTAAATAAATATTATTTGGGAAATCAATCCGAATAATCGCATAATCTTCCGATCCTTCATCGAGTAGAGGACAGCTTTCGAGTTTATTCAGCTATTCGAAAAAATTTTGAGAGACCTGATCTGAAATTGTTAATTCATTCGGGAATCTTCAGAGAGGTTCACTCAAATTAATTAACCACTCGGAAATTCTGCAATGGCAATATTCGAATCCATTCATTCGGTCAGGAATTTTCGAATGACCGTATTCTACAACTTCATCCATTCGAGAATGTGTAAAATTGGTAATCCGAGTTATTCTTTCATTCAAAAACTTCCGTTGAATGTTCATGTATAGAGCACGAAGTCCAGATATATTGAAAAATAGGGCTCACTTTTTTTCAATGGCTTGTTCTGAATAGTTCAGCGATCAAATTATTCGAAAGTGCTTCTCGATAATCGAACTCTTCTGATTTGAGGAATTTTCGTCTTCCACATGTCCGACATTCTAACTTTTCTGTGCCCTTGCACATTCCAAATATTGGACTCTTGGAAAAGCCTTAGGTCGATTTTTCTAACTCCAATAAACAAAGTCCTTCAATTCTTTCGAGATGCGTTCAAATTATTCTCTATTGAGGCCGAGCAGTAAGATTCAAGTCTGAATTTAATTCAATTGGATTTAGGGTCGTCGTTAAGTCAAGAAAGAGTATGTAGAATGATATTGGGACATCTACACAAACCCTCATTGGTGAACGTATGCAATGGCAATTTTGAATATTAATTTTTTCGATGAGTTTATAGTGGGCGATATGGTTGGCAAAAACCATGGTTGGCAAAAAAACCGCGAAAAACTGCAAGAAAATCCCCGTTTTTGTTGACTATGAAATGACCCGTTTAAAGGCAGTGGTCACGATGAAAAACGTTATCTAAAAAACTACAAAAATCAGCTTAGATCAAAAACAGCTGAAAAACTATGAAGGCAGCGCGGTGAAAAACGGGCTAGAATTAGAGTTTCTAGGGCCCAAAGAAGCCAGTTCGTGCACACGTGCACAGCGATGACGAAACAGATCGCAGTCTCATGCCGAGCAGTCAAAAATCATCGACATTCAGAGGACGAAATAAATGCAAATTTACCGAATAAAAACAGTTGAATAATGAAAGCATCACTTCAGTCAATGTTTTTGACTAGATGTGTACATAAATTCGAAGGTTCATTGATTGAAATTCAATTTCAAGCCAGCTGATGTTCTTTATATTAGAAATCATCGATGCCGATGATGTGGAGAGGGCTCGTCCACCATCAAAAGACAAGAAAGTTCAGGTTTCAAATTCGCCCCAAAACAGTGGTTTTTTCGCGATTTTTTCTTATAGGTCCTACTACTCGAGACCCAGGAAAGGATTTGGAGAGAAAAAGACGACAAGCATATTTGATCGCGACCACTGCCTTTAAGTGACATTTCGTTCGATTCGTTGCTTGAATAATAAGATTTTGATAGCACAGCGCTTTTCAAAAAAATAGATGCAGATTCGGAAGTGGTAGACAAACTCTATCTTCGTGAAGTCTGTTCTGAACTACCCCAAGATTTATCGCATTTTTCGATTCTTTTTATTCAAGATGCTGGTTGGCACGTCCTACGAGCGTAGTGAGTGAGCGAAAAGGTATACTCTGTTTGTCTTTAATTGCACAAAAAACGGTCCGCCAATAGTCCTCTAATGGGCCGGCTAGTAACGTAGTTTGCGTCCACGACGCGTTCTCGGCAGACCCGGGTGTGCACAGTGGCAGGGTGGGTGGCCGAGTGACGGCATTGATGAATCGGTCGCTCAGCAGACCCCGGTGCACACCCGGGTCTGCCGAGAACGCGTCGTGGACGTAAACTACGGTACTAGCCGGCCCATTAGAGGACTATTGGCGGACCGTTTTTTGTGAAATTAAAGATAACCAGAGTATAAATAAATTATGGCTGAAATGCAACCATTTATGTATCACATCATCTCGGAACGTTCAGTGGCCAATTCATTTCTGTGACTTCTTTTGAAGATGGCGCTATCTTTCAAATTAATTCTCTATTGAAATTGTTGCTCAAAACGGATGCTTTTCTAGAGCTGAGATGACCAAGAAATTATCGTATATGTACCAGTAAACTACATATATTAAGGACTCTAAACATACTTTCTATCTCATAAGATCTGTTTGTTGCGAGATTGAAAAATCTGTAGACGTACCCTCCCAACAAGATCTCTTGATCATTTTCGCAAGCTTCATTTTTATCGTTTACACTACTTATGTACATAGCTAAGAACCTAACCTCGTCTTATCTCTTTCATCCATTACTTGAGGAGAAATCTGCCATGTGAAAAATTGTGATGATACAAAACAGTACTGTTGGGCTACACTGTTTATATGTCCTACAAGGAACCCCCGGAGGAGAATACTTCCTGGAAAAAGTTCCTCTGAAAGTTGTGGGGGATGAATAGAGTAACAATAATCTATGTTCGGTTCTTTCTACGGGCCTTTCGATATTCCAGAAAAAAGAAAAAACCATTTTAAACTACCAGTAACCTCCTACTCGGAGCAGCTGGAGTGAGTTCATATACTCGGCACACATTAAGTTACAATAAAATTGCCCTTTACAAGGTTTGACTGCTTGATTCTGGCCCATTCGTGAGGTATATCTCGTTTCCGAGCTCCCTGTGCATTCCATTCCTTGTGATTGAAGTTGCCTTAGCCACCGTGCAGGGATGGTCGAGAGCGTTAGGCGCTATTCATACTACTCAACGCCAGCGCGGCACGCGCGTGCCGCGCTGGCGTGGCGTTAGTGTATGAATACTTTCTACGCGCGTGACGCGCGTGCCGCGCTTGCGGAGACTATGAATACTCCAGCGGCGACGCCATGGCGGAGCGGTGAATCTGGAATGATTGAGACGATCGATAAATAATATCAGTGGATGAAAACGCCAAGGCGTTTCGGGTGGCAGTATGAATACTGCAGCGGCGACGCCATGGCGGAGCGGGCGGAGCGTGACGCGCGTGCCGCGCGGGCGGGGCGTCAAGCCATTCATACACAAACGCCACGCTAGCGCGGCACGCGCGTACCGCGCTGGCATTGAGTAGTATGAATAGCGCCTAACGATGGGGGATCCTTAACTACGAATGGATGCTGTGTTGCGGGTTCGATTCCCGCAATGAATCTTCTGAAAAAAATTGTTTTGCATTTATTCGATTGTTTATCCACGAGGTTTCTCATTCACATTTTAACTTGCTTTTTCCTATCTTACTAGATTTACAATTTCTATCGCGTGAATCCCTGTAGTATATGAGATATTCCTCACCTAATCCGAAGATTATCCTTCTCATCTTCTTGTGCTGGCATTTCGGGTTCATTGCGAAATATAGTAATGTGGACATCTTGTAACTTTGTACTACTTTTCTTGAGTTAAGAAAACACCTCTCTTGAACACTTCAAACTCGTTTGCGAATCATTGGAGAAAAAAGCAATGTCATTGTAAGAAGCAAAGCGATGATCCCTTTATGCAGCAGACACGCTCAAAAATGGTATCGATTTTATGAGATAAATCAAAGATTTGGGGCTGGTTGTATTGGGAACTGACGAAAAAACGAACGAAAACTGTGTGCAAATAGAGGAATAACGCTTATTTTGTTATCAGGTGAAAGTGGACGAGTTTTACGGCGCGCGGTGGAAACAGCGAGTATTAGCAACAAAACGGCTGAGATGGAGAAGCCGATATACTCCTACAGCCTGAACTGGAACGTTCACCTCGTTGGATGCATGAAAAACCAGCCAAAGGAACCGTATTAGTACTATCAATCTGGACGAGTATGTATTTTGGGGCGGGGTTGCAGAAGCTTTGGGGCGGGGTTGCAGAAATTTTTCGATTTTCATAGCTGAAATTTAGTAGTTTTACTCGTTTTTGACGCTTCCAAAGGCGTGAGCAGCCTATTAGGAGCTATGCGACTTCAGAAAAGTAGTTATCTCAACAACTTTTTCGAGCGTGTCTGCTGCCTTTGAAAATTATCGTCATGGCCGCAATTTTCATTTCCAGAGGACGACAATCGTTTGTCCCAATACATCCGCTGACCTTACATCGAAAACTACTGAACTTGGCACGATCACGGAGATTTTTTTCGATTATCGGGAGTACGAGGGTGAGTGAGTGGGTGATATGGCGAAAAAAAGTCTAAAAATTTTCTCCTCATATTGATCCAGATAAAATAGATTCAAGTAGACGGGCGTTAGGTGTAGTAGCCAGCCAATTTCCGCTTCTGAAAAACCGAAAGCACAGCCATGGTGGACGGTTGAAGAGACTGCGCCCGCTAAGTTTTCATGTTTTTCCAATTTTTTGCTCTACCGGATGGTCCATAGGTAAAACCCAGTAATGTTACTCTATCCACCCCCCCCCAACAACCTCCGAAAAAACTTTTTTCATGGCGTCTCCTACAGCGGGGGTCGTGCCTTGTTAGTTGAAACAGGAAAGAGTAAGGAACTGTGACAGGAAAGAGGAGGAAATCAGGCTAGCAGTACACATTGGATCCGACTCACTCATTTTCTGATATCCATCCGAATAAACCGAAATTTCCATGATAACAGTCCGTTTCACCGAAAAAACTTGAAAATCCGAGTGATCCGAAATCCGATTCACTGAAAAACGCCAAAATCCGTTTGATTCAAAATCTGAATATTCGAGATGTGACATGAGTAGGATAATGATTCGGATACCGATTATCCGAAACATATCATGATTCGGATCGGATAATGAGTCGGATATTGGTAGATTCGACATGTTCTGTTACTCAAAAAGCAGATCTGATGTCAGGACTCGACATTTCATTCTACTGTAGCCATGCACGTGCGTATTACACTGCAGACCAGGGATGAGCGGAACAAAAATTTTGAATTTCGGAAATCGGAACTTGGAAATCGAAACAAGTCTCAAATTTTCGTAAATCGGAAAGCGGAATTCCGAAGCTGAAAAACTGCGAAAATCGGAATTCGGAAATTGGAACAGAGTGTACTTGCTGCTGGCATCGGAAAATATGTCCTTGACGTTCGGGTTAGAAAGCATAGCCATCATCAAATCATCATTCCCTAGATACTTTCCCATCCTTGGCCTTAGACCGTTACGAATCAAAATTCTGATCCCATGAGAATCCCATCAGGGATGTGCGTAATTGCAACTACAGGCTAAGAGCTTTAACGACTACCGGGCCTTTTTTGGTGTTACGTCGAACGACTAACGACTAAAGCAATGAAAGATTCCCGTAATCAATCCAGAAATTCGTAAGAAAATGAATACTCACTATGATTGAGTTTGCGCTAACCTACAACAGGGACCGAAAAGTACATATCAGTGCGCTCCGTGCAAACTGTACATACGTAACTATGTCGTGCAAGATATTTATGACCTACAGTCATTACTTTTTCTAACGAAACGGCTTCTAAAGTCTTGATATCGATATTATGGCACCAACACAACGTCACGCAGCTAGTGCGGCGTCGCTTCGGCGTTTAACAAAAGCGCTAAACCCCTAAACTGGTGAAATTTAGGCCTTGTCGCAATGCCCTCAATAATTCCGATGGTCCCTGAGAAATTGTACAATTGGAAAAACCCTTAGCTCCTTTCCGAATCGAAATAAGGTCTTCGAAGTCCAAGCCACAGGACCATTTTGTGAACATTCTACACATTGTTATTCAGTCGTATTCAAGGTCTCAAAAAAGTTTGTTTAGAAATATGTCGTGTGAAAGCCGTTCATAGCTATATGCAGAGAACATTCCACAATATTTGAAAATTGATTTCGGATCAGTCGTTCGAATGAAAAAATTATGCAGAGACTATAAGTAGTTCCAGATGTGCAAGAAACACATCAGTTTTTATGTGACGCCATTTCCATGCAAAGAGTCACGTCACCTCTGAGAGTTTTGGCCTAGAAATAGCCGCGAAATACCCAAAAAGTAGCCCACCAGGCTCCGCAGTGGCTACTAGTGGGCTAGTTCTCGGTTATTTTGCGGTTATTTCTCGGCTTTTTCCGAAACGAAAAAGGCGCAGCCATCGTCGGCTCGCCGAGCCGCCATCCATGGCGGCCAGCGGTTGGGCGGCGCCTTCAAAGGCCAAGCGAGGTTCGAGTATTTCAATCTAGGGTAATTGGATGGACGGAGGTGTTGACATCTGAATCAAGCCTCTAGAATGTGTCGTATACTTACCTGGAGAGCATTCTTTCTCGGCTTCTTCACGGCTATTTCTCGGAGATTCTGCGGCTAATTTGCGCGAGCATTATTTGGCGGCGATTTGGCGGCTAGTACGCGACAAGCAGGTACTTGGCCAAAACTCTCAGAGGCAGCAAGCACGGTTTAGCCGCCAAGCCAATAGGTAAACGTATTCAATCGCCCCGACGTGACGGCTACAACGATTCGAGGTGTCTACAGGTCGCCTTCACTGCATCCGGTGAAACGAAGCATAAACTGCATGAGACCAGCATTGCCAAGCCCGCATTGAACTATATAATGTCGAGCACTGCATGCAGGTCACAATCATCAATCAGTTGATCGTACGCTATCTAAAGATATGAAACTAGAAAAATCCTAGAATTTTTCGGCCTCTGCAATGCTTATTGTGAAAGTCTAGATTTTTAACGGCCAAGGATTAACGACTAAAAAAGGCTTTGGCTCGTTGAACGACTAAGGACTAATTAATTCTAAAATTTCAATCGCCCTGGATCCCATGAAGATTGAGTTGTTTCAAAGGCAGTGTTCATGATGAAGAAGTTTTTGAGCGGCAACGTAAGCTTTGGTCCCTCCAGGCAGAATATGGATAAAAGTATGTACGATGAAAACGGCCAGGAAGTGGGTGAAAATTCCGTGGACCAGCAGATCCATCGGATCCCCACGCCCACGCCATATACAGGTCATAAAACGGCCAATGTCTCACCGTCGACTGCGTACCACGCGCTGCGCGACCGCACGCGCGTCGGAAGCAGGCGGGTTTTTGGTCGCCGCGCGGCGGCCAAAACTCGTCTGCTTCCGACACGTGCGATCGCGCAGCAGTCGCAGTCGATGTGGGCATTGGCCGTTTTATGGCCTGTAACAGTTGTCCACCGTTCGTTTCACCAGAGGAACGGTTGCCGAATTTCTGATCACTCTTTATTCCAAAAGATTCTAACATCCAGGCATATGCATTGAACAATCTCATTTCTGAAGGTTTTTCGCTACAAGAAAAATAAAACAAAGCCAATTACTCAAAATTTTGAAGCGCGAGACCATTTCCGACGTCTGGATTGATCAAAGTCCGCAGTGCCCCAGAACACACCAAACAGGCGTAATTAAATATTTCAGAGGTTTATTTAGACGATTTTTTTCTTTGATAATGGAGAGTTTTATAAGGGGTCCCCCCTATTAACCTTTACTTCGTGGTTCTGCCTGCTCAGAAACTCAGAAGACTAGAATACGTTTTTATCATGAACACTGTCTTCAGCAAGGCTTGAAGGAGGTTGAAGGGTCTGAACTCGTCAAATTCGTGGATGCGTGTTAGGACAATTTCCTCATTTTGCTCCGATTTCCGTATCCATTATTTCGGAAATCGGAAAGCGGAATTCCGAGGCCTAAAAACCCGCGGAAATTGGAAATGGGAAGTCAGAAATTCGCTCATCCCTACTGCAGACGCATTGGGGCGCATTGCGAAATTAACGCCGCGTTTTCTGAGCATCATCAGCGTAGATTTTGCGCATAAATGGCATTGATTCTCTTCGTTTGATTTGTCTGTGCGAGTGTACAGTGCTTCTCTGGGCCAAGTTCCGGTCTGAAATTGCGTCTCGACACGCTTTGCGGCTGCCCGCAGCCTAGTCGGAATAGTTTCCAGCGCCGCAGCCGGCGATCTGTCGACTCTAGGTGGGTTTTGGAAACTGGAAACTAAAAACAATTGGAGAACACTATATAAAAAAGCCACATCGAGTCGGCTTTGGCGCTGGAAACTCGACTGACTCGAGCACAAGCGGCCGCAAAGCGTGTCGAGACGCAACTGCGGACCGAAATTTGGCCCAGAGAAGCACAGTATGTAGGGCCTTTGGGTGCGCGATCCGCGGCGCCGCTCCCCAAAGCGAGAGAAAGTGGGCGTGACCATGAATTGCCTCCGAATCATATTTCTGTCTCTGCGACTCTTACCTCTTCGCCGATATTAGTTCGATTGAAAAAACAGTGAAATAGGAGGAGTAAATGTTTTTATAAAGGGTGACTGACAGATAGTAACAAAGGAACGCCAACAAATGCGAAGAAACCACGGCGGTACTACAGCGGCAGCGACAAAAATGAACGAAACCATTTCTTTCACGCGACGTTGCCGCCGCCGCTGCCATCTCGCGGCGAGGCTCGCTCAGCTCACGCACTCGGAATGCGCGGCTGTCGCCCAGTCGCGCACCTCAGTTTGCGCTGCGTTGCATCCCCCCATCACTCACACCGTCTCTGCGACAGCGAGCTTCGCTGCGACGCCACTCTGAAAGGCTCTTATGGCGCATTGAAGGTACTTGTGGCTCCGAAAAACCATGAGTATTGGTCGACTACTATTCGAAGAGGATTACACAGGAACTCATGGGTATCTACAAATTCGATGCGGTGGATTGATAATGACGATGCTCATTTATAATAATGCATTACACTCGTTTTGAAGATAATGTGAAGAATGAGCAAATTTTTTAAAATAGGATTGATTTGCGCAATTATCTTGAGATAACGGTGATTATCAATAAATTATTGTATCATGGTACGGTAAAAAACCCTTTTTTCTTCAAGATTTTCGCAAGGCTATCGATTTTTGATAGATCTTATGCATTCTACCAAGTTGACTCGGATTTTCGGATTCCGCCCCCCCCCCAAAAAAAAGACCAAAATTCGAGTGTTCCAGAATCCGAGTCACCTAAGAGGGACAAAATCCGAGCGATCCAAATTCCGATTCACCGAAATAGCGTAATTTTCGATTTCATCCTAATCCGACTATCCGTTTAGCCTCCCTATCCGAATGACTCGGATTATCCTATGTTGTTACTCCGAATCTATCCGTTTGAGTCGGGTATCTGAGTTTGAATTATCCGAAATCAGAGTATCCGATATTTTTTAGGTTGGGGTCAGGCAGGGTGTGAACCGTCGGCGCGTTTGATGATAGAGGCGCGAGGGCTGAAAGGGGGTAGGCCGGCGCTGAAAAATCGTTCCCTCGCAAACCCTACCTAGGAGGGTGGGGCAGCCGAAACCCCGTTGAGACCCCAACTATTGATTATCTCCAGCACTCGCACAGCAATCATGAAACGCGCCGACGCCCCAAACCCTGCCTAACCCCAACCTAACCCGCCGCTTACATGCATGCCGCCCCTGTTGATTTCGATTATCACCAGCAGCGGAGCGGTGGGCCTCGGTGAAATATAACTAGTGAAAAGGTTTCGACGAAAAAGCCTACGCTCCGCGCTGTGATATCTCTGTAGGATCTGCGATAATTTCGAAGAACACAAAAGTTGTTTCGGTTACTACACTTTCGTTATGAACTGATTACTAGTCGTATTCGCAACGAAATTTAAACTTGAAAGTGGATCTATGATGATGGCTTTGGGTGAAATCGTGTTTCTGCGTAAATTTAAAGCGCACCCTGTAATGCTCTCACGTTTCCTGAACAGTAATGTTGGGCCACACTGTTTATGTGCCTTTGTTGAAACAGGAAAGATCAAGGAACGTTGACAGGAGAGAACATGATATCAGGCTAGCAGAGCACTTCGAAAACTCACGCAGTCTCCAAGATGCTTCAGTTGGGAGTAGAGGTTTTGTTTTTTAGACATTTCTTTAGTGTCTGAAAGAGCCAAATCACATGAGTTCGATACCAAAATCGGAAACGTATCTTTAGCATAATGGAGATTCTGAGGATTTTTCCCGATGAACATTGATGTTGATCTTGCAGAAGTACAGCCTATCTCGGAAAAAGTAGACCGGGTGGGCGACCGCATCGCGCAATTAAAGTAGATCACAAGTGAATTACTTTAGTCTCGCCGACGACATTTTAGCTTTTCTTTTAATATTTCGTAACCGATTGGACTGTACACTGGCCGAAAAATTTCAAACAATGAAAGAAAAGTCGTCTGCGGAACTCGGGAAACTCACTTACGATCCGCCTGAACCGCGCCCCGCTATCACCCACCCGGCTTACTTTTTCCAAGATAGACTGTAATGCATTAAGAAATTAGACAGTCCGAAGAGAGTATGTATACAACACTGTTTTTGAGATTTGGACAGAACGCGAGTGGATATCTACGCGGTTTCGCATACTCACAAGCGCAAGTGTTAATGGCGGTGAAATCATCTGCAAAAACGACTTGTGATCTTAGTATCTATTAGGCCTCCATGATCGTAAAACAGCGCAGTATTCCGCCCTGAGCTGCAGATTTCAAGAAGTTACAAGCCTGAAACAGTCGCTTTTCGTACTTTTTGTACCTTCCAGAACCAGCCGTAATCTTCAAAAAAATTGGAAAGAGACTTAATTATCGTGCTAAAGCCTGACTTCTTTTCCTCTCCGAACCCTTTTCTGGATTCAGAGTAGTAGAACCTTTCATAAAAAAAATTGCTAAAAAGCCCTGGTTTAGGCCAATTTTTTTGCCTTAACTTTCCTGTCTTTTGATGATATACTCGTTTGTCACTCCACGTCATCGACAACGATGATCTCTAATATCAAGACGATCAGCTGGCTTGAAACTGGGATTTAATCAATGAACAATATCCTTTGGACTGGTCTGCTCAAAAATTTCTGTCCTCGTCAAGTAAAGTATTGGATGAAGGGCTTGCTTTCATTTTTTACTGTTATCATTGGCTAAATTTGCATATATTTCTGGCTGTTAACGTCTATAACTTTTGACTCCTCAGCATGAGACTGCTATCTTTTTAGGAGGAGCTGTGCACGTGTGCCCGAATTGGCAACTTAGGATCTCAGTAACTCTATTTTTAGCTCGTTCCTTGCCGCGTTACCTTCGTATTCTTTTACCCGTTTGCGAATCAAGCTGATTTTTAAGATTTTTCCCACAGCTTTTTTCATTGCAACCACTGCCTTTAAGCGCCCAAAATAGCCCCCCTGGGCAAAATTTGGCTTAGAGCCCATTGTTCGAACATTGGACAGAGGGTAGCTTTTGGACTTGTACGAATTGTTCGTTTACCGATTTTCTAGCAATTCGAGGGTGGGAGAAGCGTTAAAAAAATTTCAGATTTAACTTAAAACTACATCATATGTTTTTTGGTGTGTTTATCACGAACTAGAGATTTACCTCTCAATTCCAAATTTTCTGAATAACTTCGTTCAAAGCCCACAATTGTGGGAAATTTCGAGGGCAAAACGCGGCTTTTGACGGTTTCCGGAATGCTACGATAGAACCGGTTCAAAATGTTCCTCTAGGAATATTTGGAGTGCTAAACACGAATCTGAGGTCCATTTATCGACTTTCGACAGCTCACGGTAGATTACGGTGGATATATGGTAACTTGGTCAAGCCCCCAGAATTGGCTCAAAATTTCGATGTGGGGTTTATTTGGGGCGCTGAATACGAATTTGATGTTCATTTGTCAGTTTTCGAGATGTTAGGTTAGGTTTTGCTCCCTAAATGGCATTGTACCTGCCGTATCCTGTAGTAAAATGGATTTTCGGAAACTGAATCCTAAATTGGTTTTCAGCACCCTAACTAAACCCTACGTGCAAGTTTTGAGCGCAATCCAAAAAAGTGCCTGATGCCACTCCCAGTACCCTTGCCTTCTCGCGAAGCTTGAAAAACGCTTATAACTTCTTGGAAACAGCAGTTCGGAGCGGGATACTGCGCAGTATTACTATTGGGGCCCAAGAAATGATAAAAAAACTAACAATACTGGTCATTTTCGCTCATGCGTTTGGCATTAAGAACACCTTTTTCGTAAGCATTCTATAGGTAGCGTCATAATCGACGTTAACGTTGTATTTTTTTCTGAATTTTCAAGGAAAAACAGCGAGAACGTTGATAAACGGTGAGCACCCTCTCCACACATTATCGATACACCTAAAACCTGTATCATAGATACACGCAGGAATACCAATAAAAATGAAGAATAAAAAAAGGAAAAGGGCTGAGAAAAATTTTTTTTTCGTTGGTTTTGTTTTTATGTTTTTTTTTGTGAAAAGTTCGGGAGAAATTTACAATTTTGCCGTCTATTATGACACAAGCTACAGTATGCTTAGTGGAAACTGCAACCGCACAACACGTCTTTCTTCGTTACTGTGGACTGTAGATTTAGCGAGTCCAATTACATGCGGTTAATCGAGTGAGTATGACGAATCCAATCATTTGTAAGAAGCTCTGCCGTTCTTTGAGGGAGTCTTGCAGACACTACTCTACGAGCTGTTCCAAAATTATGGGCGCGTAAATATTGGAATATTCTTCGAATACTCAATCGGACTCCAACTATAACAAGCATGGATAAGTTTATGCATATTGTTGTTAACACAACACAATGAATACAAACCGAAATTTTCGCCATCTCCTCGGATACAGGCAAGAAGATCGCTTCGAAAGACACGGAAGCATTTTTGCAACCTGTTTTCATTCATTTCATTCCAGAATTTCTGGAAAGCAGCTTACCGAGGGCCTAATTTTGTAAAACGTGATTCAGAGATTATCGGTTCGATCACATATCGTATTGAGATGTGAAGAGGATTCAGATCCGGTGAGCAAGATCGTCAATCTTCGCGCGAGAAGAAGTCAGAAAGCTTGCGACGACACTCTTTAACGAACTTCTTCTTATGTGCTTTATAGAAGTCTTGAAGGAAAGCAGCAGGGTCTGCTGGCAATGTAAGAGATCAACCGCGGCTTCGAAATGTTCTTGTGATTGTTTGCTTGTGAATATCCGGGTCAATTTGAACACCAGAATGCATGAAAATGAGGGGAGTTTTGTCGTCGCTGGTGATTGGTCCCAAAACCATGACAAATATGGGATGAACAGTGATTCTTCTTGCCGTATAGCCGCCGCAATGCTTCTCTTGACAACCCGACCGGTTTGTAGGTTTATGGTCGGCTACATTGTGAGGATTTCCTCCTCTGGGAAGACAATGGCGCGGTGTGAGGCTCCTGTGAGACTGTTTTCCGAAAGTTCATCATATGGCACCTTCACATTCTGAGTAACCTACCCATTACTTCGGAGTGGATTTTACTCGGTTTAATCACGTGAGAATGCACGCTAATGCTGCTTCTCTTCCCCTCCCTTTTTTCCTCTTTGTCTCTACCGTCGCCGCGCACATGCATGCGAAGGAACAACCTATCCTCTAGTTCGCAGCCAAATTTACTCTACTCCTCCGCGCACCTGTGCGGAGCGAGAGTAGAGACAAGGAGTGTGGGGAGAAGGAGACACATCATACGCACGCAGACGTACATGATGAACGAAAATAATTTTCACTCCGAAACAGAGGATAAGTTTCGTTCCCAATTAGGCCCTAGTTATACACCAGCGGAATGAAAACGTCCCGCGATGACATTGCCGCCGCTTGGCGCGTGAATCAGGGACTCTTCTGCGATACTGCGTCTTTGACGTGCATGACGCAATATTGCAGACAAAAAATTTCCGGCCGTTTCAATTGCCTCTTATCAATATTTTACGCTTCTATCGCTTGTTTATTACTGAACGTCACTGGCAATTTATTCCTCTTGTCATAGCAGTGCTCCTTACGTCGTTTTGGTAATCTTTGAACGAGTTTGAGTCTAAAAAATAGTCAGGTGATGGAATTTGCAAACCTTCCCATTGAGTAGGTCCCGCAACGATGTAGTATATAGTGCCACGGCTTGTGTAACTGCTCGGTGAGGACGTCCGGAGTTCTTCTCTGACTTTTTTCTTAGCACAGTTCAGGCGCACATGAGCGATAGTTGTCTTGTTATTTCCGCTGCGTCCCGCCGGTGTATAACTAGGGTCGTTGAGGTTACAGCCCTAACATTCGAGCACAAGTATGGCAAACTCAACACAGTACAATTAGTTTATCATACACTTACAGGTAAAACATATGAATGACCAATGTGAAACCAGTACATAGGAACCCGCAGTTAACCACGATAAGAAAACAATGAGTACGCCTCTTCAGGCGGATAAACTCCAGACATTCCAGATACAATCGATTGAACTCCTGCGGTCGAGTCGCGGCTTTTGGTAACTGTAATCCAACCATTCCCCCCCCCCTCTACTGGTCAGAAATTGCCGGTACGCGACCGTTCGCATTGAATGTGGCGTCTCTGAATAGTCTACAATGCGGTCACACCCGGGCAACGCTCGCTTTTGGCGATCACACAGATTATAACTTCATAGGGGAAAAGAGACAACCGTCATAGAGACAGAGAGTGCGCTGCAACTACCAGCGTGAGCGCCAATCACAGGCATAGAGAGTGCGCTACAACTACTAGCGTGAGCGCCAATCACAGCCATCCGTTCCTCCCCATTTTGTCCAGCCCTTTTTGTAACTTGGTCACCTTATGGCCATCACCCGAATCACCATAGGGCAAGAAGAATAGAAACCGCGTCAAAATCTGTCCTGTGCTTCCCACCGCAGGACATATCGCGCTCAAGCTTTCTGTGTGGATGCATGCGCGTGAAGTAGCGCAGCGAGAAAGCCTGCGTCGTAACCGATTAGACTTTGAAGAGCAGCGGATACACGCATCGCGGACACTCCTCGCCACCATGACTTGTCCTGGGAGTGTAGGAACAGTAGATGTTAGTAGGGTATACAATCACCAGGATATGAATTATGTACATACATAGATAGCAAAGGATAGCAAAAGGATGAGGACATCAGTAGGGAGGAAACAACTAATCACTTCGTTTGGAAAGAACTCATCACCTTGTTTGAGTAAACCTCCATGGTGAAGTTTCGGTTACATAAGTTTGAAGAAAGGAAAATGTTGAACGCTTTGGATCACACATGAAACGAAATTCATAGTCTCCATTGATAACTCTATCTCAAAAAACCTATGAATCCTAAAGAAATCGTACCCAAATTATTATAATTTCTACAATCGTGATCATATACTCACAATCAGTTAGGCAAATGTCGTCTATAATGCTACGATGGAGTCATAACAGTACTGATTACCATTGGTGCAAGTGAAAAACGAAGGAGCGAAAAATCTACTTCTACTTCTAGAAATGTTATTATTATTACTATTATTGTTACAAATCGCAATCGATTCCAAGCTAGACTCCACAGTAATACTCGTGCTCATGGGCACCTGGAAAGAAAACAATCGCGTAACCATCTTCACCTCTTCAAACTTCTGAGGAAAGCATTCCATTCAATCCGGATTCAAAACCGTCTTTGGGAATTCACGAAAAAAAATCAGCAGGTCTTAAGTGTCTTTGCGCACCTAAGCTTAAAGGTTCACGGTAAACATTGTTTTTAAGTTTTCAGAGTTAAACACTACGCTGGCAGATGCTGGAGGGGATTGGTTCAAAGCAAGCAGCGAAACCGTGCCAGGAATCGATAAAAACGGCGCAAAGTGAAGATTTCGTTAGCCCAGTAAGCCTACGTAGACCGAACCGCCCCCGTTCTGAACGGGCTTCGCCACGTTCAGCCTAATCGATTCTCGCACATTTCGCCATTAGCGCGCGCTTGCGGAAACTAGTAGTGCGAGTGAACTCGTCAGCGCCCTATACCTATACGTACGTTAGAAACCGCTATTTTAGCTTATTCTGATAGTTTTTCTTCGCTGTTTCTTCACTGTTCGTTGACTCTCGAAAAATCAAACCCATTTTTGAGTCGAACTCGTATATGATATTCAGCGTAACACTGTCTTCAAGAGACCGCATGCCCACACTGCGCACCCACGCCGTTAATTCGATTTTGTCGTCGTTATTTTGAAAGAAAAAAATTCCTTCCAATTTTAGCTGGAAGACTCGTACGAAAAAAAAACACATACTACTGGTGGGTAGACATTAAGCACTTTGAATTTCTTTTGTACGAGTTCATTGATAACGACGATGCCGGTTCACTTCCCCTGTCTGACGAACTTCCGGTTACAAGGCCGAATATTTAGAATTCAATCAAAAACTTTGTGAGTATTTCCAGTAAATCTCACCTTGATACCAGCTCTCGATTTCGCCCTAATATAGGCCACCACAAGAATAATGATCAGTGCCGTTAGCAATACTGCAACGACACATGCCGATACAACATTGAATACCGATAAACGCACGTTAGAGTCGTGAATCTGGAAGAATTTTCTGAGTCAGACAGTCATCACATACCCAAATTCAGATGACAATTGATGGAAAGCCTAAAGCAGCGAAGGCATAGTCTTGATAAAAATGGCGCCCGTTTTCTGTTCAAGCTCTTCTTTGTGGCTCACATGGAAGACACATAAAATGACATAAAAGCGAGGGAATCGAAACCTCGGAGGGAATCCTTACAAGGGAAGTATGTAAAGCGTATGTCGGATCTGCAGAAACGAAGTGTATTGTAGGTATATCTCGGGGATCTATAAAAAATCTGTGCAGTACCCCATCGCGAGCTGCTACTTCCGAGAAGGTATAGGCTAAAGACGGTCGTTTTTGTGCTTTTTGCAACCAAAATGCTCTCAACTCTCGCCGAAATCCGAGAATGGACCTCATAATCGTGTTCAGAGCCCAAAACAACCCCCTTGAAGGTTCACGATAAAAAAATGTGGTTCAGTTTCCACTAGGAATGGGTAGTGGAGGGGCACAATGTAACGTTGACGTCGAAAGAACGCATGAAAACGAGTCAGGAAGAGACCCAAAAAAGCCTGAAGTTGCCTTTTTGAGCGCAAGGCAAACCCCAAAAGCGCAATGCCGCCCTCTAACGCGAACAAATGAAAACTCGAGATCGCGAGATGAACGATGGTTTCCGATTTATAGCCCCGTTCTTCCCTTCATTCTCAACTTCTCTTTTTGTTCAGGTCAGCTAGCATACATCAGCTGCAAAAGACGGAAGTTACAAGCCTCGGACAACCCGTCCAGCATAGTTACCCAGCTCAATTTTTGAGGGACCAAAACTTCGTTCCCAGAAGGTCTTGTACGATTCCAGAGACATCATTGGAATCAGCATGGGAACGTTTTCAAGATAGGCTAAAAACATACAAAAGATTCCTATCGTGTACACTGCCTTTAAAGGTAGGGTTCTCGATGAAAACAACTTGAGCTCTCTTTATCAGAATGTAGATTTGGTAACCACAAAAGTAAAAATAAGTGAAAAAACCGGAAATTTGCGAGAAAACACCCAAAAACAAGGTACAACGGCTAATTACCGGTGTCGGCCGGCCCCCTAGTTATCGAGGTTTTCATTAATGCTTGCTTATCCGCCATTTAATTTGCTGCTAAAGTGGTCAGTAGTCTCCAGAAATGCTCAGAAATTGCTTTAGAGACAAAATATGTAAAAAGTTGGCAAAAGAGGCTTTTACGCAAATCTGGAAATTTGTGAGGGGGACGACACCAATCAAGAGCTTGTTCCTAAGCGTTTTTTCACCAATTTTCTACTTATCTTCACTTTGGTGATGACCATATCTATCATCCCATGCGAGTAGCACAACAACCAATTTTATCAAGAACCCTGCATTTAAGTGAAGTTTGTTTGAAAGCACTTTTCCTAATTTCCTTACTTTGCAGAGGCCTCCTAAACAGGCAGCAGCGACCGTTTATCCATATCGTTTATCAAGCTGAATACGCATGAAGTTGGTACGTTGACACATAATAAAACTCGTAGAACACTTGTACTGGCATAACAGTGTGATGGAACACGTGCTGCTGCCTATTTTGTTTTCTCCAGATGGACAACATTTTGGACTGGATACTCCGTTGAGCGTTTATTCAAAGCAATTAGGTGGTTCCAAGAGCACCTAAGGAAAATGTTCCAGATTTGACTTAAAACCCTCCGAAAGAGGTTACTAGGGGCGCTGCTCTTGAATCTGAGCTTTATTTGTCGATTTTCAGAAGTTTTCGACATAATTCGTTCGAAGCATCCCAGCGGGGGAAATTGTGATGAAACGCGACTTTCGAGATTTCAGGAACGCTGAGAGTGATGCGGCTAAAACGGTTCCTCTTTGTGTCACTTGGAGTGCTTAACACGAATCTCAGGTTTCTGTTTGTCGATTTTCCAAAGTTTTCGGCTTAATTCGCTCAAAGCATTCCAGCGGGGGAAAGATTTGAGGGCGAAACGTCACTTTCGAGATTTCCGGATTTCTTGGTTAGATTTGCCTCAAAATCATTTCCTGGAGGTAATTTGACGTGTTTTACACGAATCTGAGGCCCGTTTGAAGATTTTCCACAGAATACGGTACATTACGGTGGTTATAAGGTAGTTAGACCAATTTCTCAGATTTGACTCAAAATTTGTGTCCGGCGGCTGGCTATTCGGGGTGGTGAATACGATTTTGATAACCATTTTCTGATTTTCAATTTAATAGGGTACGTTTTGCTCCATGGATGGCATATTCCCTACCGTAACCTATAGTAAACCTCAGATTTTCGAGAAACAGACCCCAGATTCGTTTTCAGCACCCAATATTATCGCTGCATAAAAGTTTTTAGCAAAATCCGAAATTTTTTGAGAGCACCTCAAAAAAGTCTTTTCGTGAAGCTTGAAAGACGCTCACAACTTCTTGGAAATTGCAGCTCGGGGGGGGGGAGAGACCGCATAGTTTTACTATGGATTTCCGGGTGATACTGACAAAACAATTCGTTTTCGCAGATGGGTCCTACGCTTTGTATACTTTCCTTGTTAGGCAGTTTCCGTAAGAGTGGAGGTTCTGGTCAAAACAGGATCTGAACTCGGGAGTATGGCCGGGATCATACTCACCGCGACCAGCGACGGCGACAGTGCATATCAGGCAAATCGATTTCACGTCGATTTTGATGGTAAATACTAAGTCGCGTCGCTCGTCGCTGGAAGTATGATCCCGGCATAGAACCATTCTTACGAAATTTTTCAGATCGCCCATCAGCTCTGCTCCCAACGTAAATTCTACTCTGACGAGCCGCCATCATTAGCGGGTACTCATGCGGCATTCGCGACACGTCCGTTCAGCAAGGTTGTTAACGCGGTAAACAACGAACCGCCGCTCACTAACATGAATCGGTGAAGCGATCATATCCTCTGTAAAAATTCGAAATTCTCACCCCTCCTTGCGCGCGCGCCTCGCGCGACCCACCAGCCTCCTTCTACCCTCTGTAGCTGCCTATAACCTCCATTCCCCCCCCCAGCAAGCGTAGAACTCATAAGAACTTCGCGTTTTCACAGCCTGTACATACTATCTAGATCGTGAGCAAACTCCTTATCAGCAGCGGGAGACTTCTGAGTATTGGCGCACCAGTACTATGCCCACTTTCCCGCAACCCTAGTTCGCGATGGTAAATGGAAATATGTATCTCCCCTGCAACAGCATTTTTTAAGAGCCCGATTGCGTGCAGAAAACAGAAAACGACACTTTCGGATGACTGCTACTCTCATTACAGGGAAGAGGATTATTGGAGCGTATCTACCTACCGTCGACATATTATGAAAATCCATTTCTTCACGATTCCTCCGTTCAGCTATACCCACCAGAAAAGCCGGATTGCTCATTCCGTCCTGAAAAGGAGATCATTTATCTGAGCGTCATCATGGGAAGATATGAACTCGAGTTTATTCTCTTGAACTATTCTCTGCATGGGTGAGCCAAGTGTAGCAAAGAGGCAAAGATGGTGACCCAAACAACGGGAAACTGATACGCAGAGAAAGGTGAAGTATTTTTCAGATTACTGGCAGCAAAAATGAGTGTGGTGTTGTCCTCGACCTTTTCTGGATGACAAGTTGATTATACTTGTGTATCAACAGTTCAGGCTAGTGCTGCTATAAGCTATAAGCTCGGTGAGAAGTACCATAACCGACCAACTCTTCACACACCTTCCTTCTCACAAATTACTTCAAAAATCAATCTCAACTACTAGCAAAGTTAGGCTTTTTGTAACCGCTATTTTCTGAGGCCTGTTGAATTCTTAGCATTATTATAATCCTTGTTGCGACGGTAATTATTGTTATATGAAGACAATCACTTAAATATGTATCTTACGATACGCATACATAAACTACTGGTTACGGTTTGTTAAGGCTCATCACAAACCGCACTCAGCACACACAATTACCCAGAATTTTGATTGCCCAGCTCTTAGAATGTTGGACTAATAAAACTGCTAGGGTATCGACACTCAAGTTAAGACTACTTACTCAGAAGATTAACTTGAAAAAATCCTAACCCAGATTCACCTGCTTGCCATCAGAAGGCTTTCAGACTCATGGCAGTGACATCACAAGAAGGTGTCCTAGACGTAACTCTTGATTAGTATTCAGAGTGAATTTGCGAGACTTCGCCTATGATAACTTCTTATTTCCCTTGAATTCGAATTAAGAACGTAAAAAAATAATTCAAAACTATTTGGAGTCAATCAATGTATTGTACTTTATGGTTTCGAAAATAATAAATTTATGAAGACAAAATTCTGGAAAAAAAATGCATATCGTATAACCTATTAACGATAAGCTCCCAGAAATCGCCTTCTTGGCCGCAAGTAGGAAACTTTAAGCCTACTCATGATCAGTGTACCTTTCACAATTTTTTTGACATCCGACATCGCACGCGGCGCCCACTGTATGCGGTAGATCAATTGATAGTATCGATCACACCAACATCAACGAATAAATTTTGCAGCGACGTTGAACACCGCAGTGCGGCGCTGACCGAAGTCGCAGCATTATCCTATAACGTGTCGGGTGACGTCGTTCGGCAAACTGTGGAAGGGACTTTACACTAGATTCTACTGCTCCCTCCGCCGTTAGCTCCAATTTAATAATATAATTAAGTGGCAGTTTTACGTTACAATATTATAACAATACAAAATAATTTATAACAATAATTTAGCAGTATACTTATTTCTATTTTCAACAATATTATATTGACATTTAACAAAACTCAACCACAATAAAATTATATTCTGAGCAACGAATGCGAATTTATAGAAAAAACGGCTAACGAAACATTATTCGAACATCTTTTGGTATCCTTTTTTTTGACTCTAAAGGCAGCGTCCGCGCAAAGAACCGCACTTGGTTTTTACTTCTCAATCCAATCTTTCTACAAAGTGAAGATAGTTGCGAAAGCTTGAGATCTCAATGCTGAGTATTCATAATTCTATGGCCTCTTGAAAACCGCTCCGTGGTCAGAAAAGGCGTTCTTCCGATCGATCATCTAGCATGAGGAGCAGAAGCGCCAAATCAGGCTCCGGCGAATCCGAAATTCCATATTCTTTAATTAGAAAAATCCTCAAGTTCAAACGTGCGTACTGGGAGCTTCCTATTATTAGAGAGTTCCTGACATTGAAAAGGCCAAAATAGGTGATGAACATAAGAAGTTACGGGGGCTATACATTTTCGGACGTCCAGAATTTCCGACATTTGTGTATTACCCAAGACACACCGGACAGACGTGAAAAAAAGGACCATGAATGCTCCGGAATTTTCAAACGAGTTTTTCTACGAAATTTGAGTGTTTTTGCGTGCCTTTTGCGATATGTCACAACCTGGTGCGTATAACTGCGCAAAATAGTGAAAAAACTTGCACACGGTTTTTTTACGCGTAAGCTGCCTTTAACTTGTCGTGCAAATGAGTCTTGTCGTGAATTCAAGCAGTTGTTTCTCTGCAAAGAAAAGGTAGAGAAAGCTGAAAGTGTGATGCTGTTTATATGTACTCCGTTGATGCCTACATACATAGTTCATCTACACAATCGCGTTCAGTCCGCGAAGTGCACGCGGACTGAATGCGATTGCATAGATGAACGCGGCGAAAAAAAGGCAAACAACCCGGGTGATCCGACATCTCTGTCTGAGGATCCTCGAAACCGCGCCGCAACACGCTTTCGCAATCAGCGTGCACTTTGCGGACAGAACGCGATTGCATAGATGAACTGTATAGACACAATAAGGAAGAAACGGCTAATTAAGAAGCAAGCCATCCAAGCTAGTATGACCCACCGGTGGCTCAAGGCATACGGTGACGTATCATTGCGCGCGGTTCAAATGTGCAGTCAAGCCAAATTAGGCGTTTTCGTCAATGTGTTGGTCTTTGAACTTCAGAAAAATTGAACAGAAGTTCCTTCTCACTAAATGAAACACCATTATAAAGGTCTTGCGATGGCGATCAAAAATTATGGGCCTGAAATTTCGGCTTTGATGCATGAGCGAGGAATGAAGTGGCGTTGAGTGCCTAATGAGTTATCGCGGATCGGAGCTGCGATAAACTGTTTTGCTTCAGTACAGTTCCTTTCAAGCTACCACTTTATCATTTTTGTCTTACGAGTTTTTCACAAACCACTGTTTTTGCTTTATCATACACCAGTACCGAAATGTATATATCAATGTGTTCAGAAGGTATGGAGGCTTAAAGGCATCGTGCGCGCTGTGAACCACTACCCGTTTTTTTGGGTTTGAATGATTGGCTGGACCCACCTAACAAAGTTAAAAGAGTTGGATGGGTCACCAAAGCACTATTCTGAGTATTAGGTCGAATGTGCCAAATTCCGTCAAAAGAGGAAGGCACTTCGACGGTCATCTGACACTATTTCTTGTCAGCCATCTTATAAGTAACTGATCAACAATTGATATAGTTCTTATGAGGGGAGTTGATGGAATATACTATACGATTACGTGAAGAACGACTTTTCTACACACATCGATTAACCTTTCATTCTCCACAAATCGCTTGAAAGAAAGATGATCTTCATTTGATGGTGCGATAGTTGGTCAACACAGCAATTGCTATCGATCCACTCTTCATTTGTCAGAAGTCAATTCAGGGAATTTCGGGTCGAAAATGTAGTTTTCAGTGATTTTTTTGCAGTTTTTAAACGTAGCTGTTATATAGGACGTTCGGTACAGAGCTTCGGGTCTCCGAACGGCTCATTCTTGTTCTAACACGATATCATTGACAAGTTTGGTCAGCTTAGTGTTTGAATGCCCTCTGCAGCAATAGTATATAGCAATGTTCTGACGAGTCGTTGTAAGGCGCTATTCATACTTCTCAACGCCAGCGCTTCTTGCGCTTGCGGATATTTTGAGTGCTCCAGCGGAGACGTCATGACGGAGCGAAAAAGGGGAGCCTAAATTCCAAACAAGCACATTCTGTGCACGTGTTCACAACCGTGGTAGCAAAGGATAGTACTGGAACCAAATATTATGAAACGGAATGAAATTGATGGTGTATTAATAAGCTACGGCGGAGCGGGTGTTAGCTGCGTGTCGCGTGAGCGTGTCGTCAGGCCATTCACACTCCAACGCCACGTCCGTTGAGGAGTATCAATAGCGCTAAGCAGCAATAATTTTGATCGTGTCAAGGTTGGATCAAGTCGAACTTGTATGATCGAAAAGTGTACTAATCACGGTAATTTCTCCACATTGAAGAAATCGGCGAACTTTCACCCAATTGCGCGTCGCCGAAATTGAAATTGGTCGCGTCGTCACGTGTGTAGTGCTTCATGATATAGTGTACCGTGTCATGACGGTAGCGTCCCACAGGAAGCGTACACCGAGCCATGAAAAGTGGGAAGCGCTCAACGAGCAGCGAGTGCAGCAACGTGGAGAATAAGGAATGCTCCGTTTAGGGCGTCTGCGCTTTTTTGGGGAGAAGCGTTCCCCTCAGAATGTGTGCAGAGTCTTAAAGGTGATCAGCGCAACATGGGAAGCGTGCGCCGCGTCATTGAGATTGGGATAGCGCATCGTTGGGGCAGGGGGTGGGGCGAGCGCGCTTTGTGTAAAGTGCCTGGCTCTCAAAAAGAAAAGTACTGCGCGACTGAGTAGTGAAAATGAGGAGCGCCTTGTTTGGAGCCTGCCCAGAGTCTTGGGAAGTGAGTAGCGCTTGGTAACAAGCGTGCGAAGCATGTATGCAAACGAGTCGCGAACGGTTCGCTAGATGCTGAAGAATGTAAATGATCAACCCAAGTGAACATGTTCATCATAATAGGCCACGTGCGTGTTGATAACCATTATATCAAGCTATGCTGTGAAGACCGCAGGAGAATTCTTAGAGAATGTGGATTGCTAACCGAATACGATAGAGTGAAAACTCGATAAACAGGATAACTTCTGACAGGATTAACACTGAATATTAGACAACATAAAAATACGTTAATGTTGAGCTGGTGTCCACCGGATCTTCGAGCATTCAGTGCTTTCTCACTGCCATTTACGTAGCTAAAATTACATGAAACAAGCCGTAGACAGGTGTGGATTCACAAACATGGGAAGAGGTTCCTCACTATATACATTAGAAACAGTACTACTACACTACTAGACTAGGGCATTTCACTTTCTATTGGGTTACTCGGGTTAAGACCACATAGATGGCCTCCTTCAACACTTGAAACGGTGAAATCAAAATGTGGCTACTTGTTGAATGCCGACAGCCCTAATTTCTCTGAGGTCCAACGCCTACGTAGATCCCTAACGTGAAAAAAACTGAAATGCTACCGCTACCTTTCACAAGCGCGCTAAGTGTTGATCAGCTCGCATTGAGTTGAGATGTGATGAAACCCGTACCAGGCTTCGGCGCAGGGTGTGGAGCTCTACAGACGGGGTTCTAAGCTACGAAGGGGTGGAGGTGGGCCTAAGCTCCACCTGGCGATCAACAAAGACTATTCTGAATGGGGATACACTCTATACAGTTTACCGTAATGTTAAAAGGACTTGGTGCGGTTGCGGTCACACACTAAAACTACGGTGGAGGACGCCTAATTTCATTATCAATCGACAGCACACTTTATTTTTGGGGTCAGTTACCGTTTTTTCTTTTTTTTCTTGTTCACTTTGGCATTACTGTTGTTTCCGACTCTTACATTATTACGAATAGGGGCTTTTCTTGATGTGCGAGAGAAATTTAGAGTTTTGAAAAAACACTTCGAAGCCCGAACAAACAGCTAATTTCCCTCACGCCCTGAGAATAGCCCCCATTCGCAATATTTAAACAGTTAGAAATAAAATTAATGCGGAAAAAATCGTATATTACAGAGAAAACCACCTGTAATCAATAACGAAATTAGGCGTCCTCCACCGTAGTTTTAGTGTGTGACCGCAGCCGCACCATATCCTCCTAACATTGCTGTCAACTGTACTTTTACATTCCATGTACGACTTTCTGTGAATCTCGGCATTATTGGTCGTTAGTATGTGTGAGATGTTAGTAGAACCAAATCCAAGACGTTAGTAGATTTATTCGGTTACCGTTTCGGCATTATCGCCTTCGTCGGAACTTTACTCGCGCGAGTAAGGTTCCGACGAAGGCGATATAGCCGAAACGTCAACCGAATAGATCTACTAACGTCTTGAATTTGGCTCTACTAACATCTCACATGTACTTTTACATTTTCGGATTTTATTCGAAAACTCGACTTTCCGAGTAATTCGGAATTTTAAAGTTTTCGACTTTCCGACTTTTTGAATAAATCGGGCATTCGAACTTTTCGAATAATTCGAGATTTTGACCTTTCCTAACATTCAACTTTTCGAATTATTAGGAATTTGGTACTTTTTGAATATACGATTTTTCGATTTATTCGGAACTTGGACTTTTTCGAATATTCGATTTTTCGAATAATTCGAAGTCAACTTTTTCAGTCGAATCATTTTTCGAATCATTAGGTTTGGTCAAAGTATAGTATAGAGTGTTTAGAATCAGTTTTTCATAAAGGTTTCGATTATACTCCCAATTTACTCAAGATGGTGCTAAATTGAGGAAAACAAAGAGCAGACCACGTCGCGTTCCTGGGGATACGATCAAAATTGGTCTTCTCCACACCTCGTGCAGTACACTGACCCAGATTAACTATACAGAGGTCCACTCAAACCCGCTGGTACATGTAGGCCAGCAGGATCGATGATTTGAAGCTTGTCAAAAGATGCATTAAATCAGATTTCAGGACCACCGATTTCCGAGGATGGACTCTTACTAAATCTAATGAATCGAAAGTAAGAAATGATAGACTTCGAGAAAAAATGACAACCAAAACGTTCAGGGTTCGCATGCGAAGCGACGGTTGCCAGGATCAAGAGTACATATGTATATGTCACATAAATCCTGTCTTGACTTACATATATAGAAAAAGCGGCTTGACGAGGAAGCCTCTTCGGCGCAAAATCTATCATCTTTTTTGCTTTAGTGAGTGACCAAAATGCACCGTAGACGAGGCCCTAAACTTTATTCGTACCAGGAGGTCTTCAATAACGTAGGGGAAGCATTTTGCTTCAACAACCCTGGCAAGAAAATGGGATTTTCTTGTCAGCTCTAATCGAGAGGGAGGAAAATATTATTTATTTAGAAAGACTTATAGGAAATAATGGTATGGGACGAAAGCTGTGTAGTTTTGGTTTTGTATTTTTTCTCGCTAATCTCAGTTTGTTTAGATTAATATGTGCATGAGTTGTAAAGAGTATTTCTACCTATACTTACTTTTCCTTGCCGTTTCTCTTCAAATCCCTTTACTTTCAAGTTCCACATTTGAATTTAGCGTTTGTTCCAGATATTGAGTAAAGCCAAAAGTTTATTTTCGCCTACTGTGTATGTAGTAGGGCACCAAATCACTTATTATTGATGAAACATCTGACTCATCTGTGAGCTACATATTTAAGAGCACCGAAACAAGTATGCGGAAATGCTCCAATCAAGCAAAAATTGCATTTTTGTGAAATTTTCAACTTCTGCAAGTTTCCTCAACAGACGCAGAGTTTCACAAACCTAGCATCGTGATTAAAGATCAAAAAAAAGTTTTTTGGTCAACGATATTTGTTTCGTGATTTATGGAGCGCTGTTTGGAAAATAATCCCCCAAGTTCGATAATAATACCGATTCTACGCCATAAATCGAAGGTTTGGAGCCGGTAGTATTGGAAGTTGTGAAAAGAAACCGACGCAAACTAAGGGGTATGGTATACTTTTGCGACACACGGTCGCATCGCTCCGCACAGCGACAGAGACCGCCTCCCGTCCTTTAAATTTGTCGCTGTCGCAGTGCACTGCATAGCGACAGCGACAGTGGTAGCCACAGACTATGGCACATTTGCAGTATGTCAGCCCTCTGCGACACGTCGCTGCGACTCACACGCGACAGGTGTTCCTACGACGGCCGTGGCGGTTGCTTCAATGCGGGTCCCGCCGCGATTTGTGTTAGATTGCATACCTGTCGCTCATTACAGCGACAAAGTATACCATACCCCTAAACCAATGAATAGACAAGAAGTTGTTCTTGTATTGAAATGGAAATAAATGAATTTCACCAGCCTACACGCTCGTCAAAATAGCGAAGCTAGTCACAAAATGGTCGAGGTAGCGAAGTCAAACGACTCTGACTGAAACTGGAATGCTTACATAGTTGGAAGTATCAAAAACTAGCCAACTCAGGAAGTCGGGGGTCCGATTCGGCCACGAAAGGCTTTCTAATCGGGTACCTAGTCGAGTTGAATGGGACTTTTGAAGCAGCACGTGCTGCTCCGAGGAGCACGTGGCCTGTTCGATAGGACTACGTGGCGCAGAGAGAAAAAAAAACTTGCCGCACCCCCATTTCCCACGCGGCAGCACGTGACCCGTTCGATAAGGCCTCTTACAGAGTTCGATCGCCGAGCGAAGCGATGGGATGATGACTTACTTACTGACTTAATCGGTTGGCTTTCGCCTGACGCGGTCATTCCGCATCTTCACCGAGGTGTGCCGTCCTAGCAGTCAGCCGTGTCCATTTTTCACTGTCTTCAGCCACAATTTGAACACATTCCATCCAGCTGTCACTATTCCATTTCCTGCGAAACGAAACATCGCGCCTGAACTGTCTTTCGATGCCGAGTGACTTTAGATCCTCTTTAACCACATCCGTCCAGAACTTTCGCCTACGCCCAGGTGGCCGTTTCCAGACAGGATTTGGAAGCATTCTTAGAGCGTGTTGTACGAGACGATCCGGCGTTCTTCTTAGTATATGCCCGAGCAGTCCGAGTCGACTTTCCTTTGCTGCTTGAGATGGCGTTAGGAGATGCTGGCACCTCCCTCGTGTCAAGCGTTGATGTACTGCGTCGATTTCCTTGTAAAGGTCTTCGTTATGGCATACACGCGGCCAGAAATATCCAAGCAAACGCCTAAAAGCTTCCTCTCCGTGCAATCCAACCTTTCCATCTGCGTTTTCGGTGCTGCCCACGTCTCCGATCCGTACATCATGATAGGGCGAATAGCGGATAGGTAGACGCGCAACTTGACTTCCTTCGCGATGGTGGTAGACCACAAACACTTGGTTAGAGAATTGAATGCAGACGTAGCTTTCGCACATCGTTGTCGAATATCCGCTGCATAACTACCATCGTTCTTCAGCAAACAGCCCAAATAACAGAAATCGTCCACCAGTTCGATACGTTGTCCGTCCACACAAACTCCCGTTGAAGGCCTCTGAGAGATCCACATCTGCTTGCATTTGTCGGGACGAAGACGAAGTCCATAGGCTGCGGCATACTTCGAAACGAGGTTCACAATCCTTTGCAGTTTTGCGTTGTTTTCAGCGAATAACACAATGTCGTCGGCGTACTCCAGGTCGACAAGGAGCGTCCTGATGGTGTTAGGATCACATCCGCAGGAAACTGTTCTGCAACTCTACGCATGATGTCATCAACGGCGAAGTTGAAAAGAAAAGGTCCTGCAACGGCTCCTTGCCTTACTCCTGTTTTCACCTCGAAAGCTGACGTAAATCCGACAGGTGTACGAACTGCTGCTGTTGTTCCTTTGTTCATGTCTTCGATTAACCGAACATACTTTTCCGGGACTCCATCTGCTCGCAGAGCATTGAGCAATCGATCACGATGAGGAGAGTCGAACGCGGCTTCAAAGTCCAAAAGCAAGCTGTAATGGCTTTGAAAACCGCTGCCACGATTCAATTACTCTTCTCACGACGAACACTTGGTCGATGGTCGATCTTCCAGGTCGAAAACCGGCTTGCTCATCTCTGGTCGTTCCTTCACGATGTTTGATAAGTCGCTCGAGAATGATACGTTCTAAAACCTTGTACATGACACGAAGTAGAGAGATTCCTCTGTAGTTCTTAGGATCCGTGACGGATAGCTTCTTGTGAAGAGGTACGATGATCGCATGTCTCCACGAATCGGGTATCCTTTCGCTCATCCATATGGCACGGATGGTGTTGGTCATTTCACGAATCCCAGACGGAGGAAGAGCTTTCAGCATTTCAGCAGTGATGTTGTCATCTCCACCTGCCTTTCCATTCTTCATTTTCCGGACACAATCCAAAACTTCAGACTCAGTCGGCGGTTCCTCACTGACATCGTAATGTGCTCTCTGAACATGCGGGAGCTCAGGTACTGATGGCGCTGGACGATTCAGTAGTGAACTGAAGTAATCCTTCCATATTGGCAGCGTCGCATCACCAACTGCAACTCCATTGGTAGTGTTCAAGACAGGAGAACATCTCTTCATCTTCCCGCTATACTGTCGCAGCAACGTGTAGGCTTTCTTCGGATTCTTCTCCTCCCAAGCCTTCTCGAACTCCTTAGCTCTACACGTCCACTCTCGTTCGCGGTCACTTTGAAGCTGCCGACGCAACTTCCTCCTCAGACGCTTCTCCTCCACGAAGTTTCCTGCAGTTCGGAGAGCACATACTCTGTTGTAGGTAGATGTTGTTTCTTCTGAGACGTAGGCGAACTTCTTCTTAGGCTGTACAACCGGGAGTGCCTCTTTCGAAGCGTCCTGGATGCACTTGACAAAAGAATCCGCGTCGCAAAGTTTCTTCTTAGTCCGTACTCCGATGTGAATAGAAACGCGTTGTCGGAAATTCCTTCTGCACTCTTCATCTCTGAGACTTGTCATGTCAACCCTCTGGAGAGGCTGAGCCCCTCGCTTCCTCTTATGAATCCTCGCAGTGAAGTTCAACAGAACAGGACGGTGATCCGAATCGAATGCGACATCCCACACAGCTCTAGATCTTCGAATGTCCGATACTGGAATATTCCTCGTTAGGACATAGTCAAGCTGTAGTTTCAAAGTTGTCATCTTCCGCTTCCGCTGCTCTTCCGGAGATAGCCGGGTTGGTCCCTGCCACGTAAGCTGATGGCGGCGATGATTCCTCTTGAATGTCGATGCAATAATCAGACCACTGCGTTCACAAAAGTCGACAAGGCGGTAGCCATTGTCCGATGTTTGCTCCACTGGGTAGAACCATTTACCGAGTACTTCGGATTCCTGATCAAAACCCATCTTCGCATTTGCGTCAATCCCCACGACAACAGCATGTTGACAAGGTATCCTGGCCAGCAACGTATTGAGTTCCTCATAAAACGCATCCTTCGAATTGTCTTCGGCGGTTTCAGTGGGCGCATGAGCACTCACTATCCACAGATTGAATCCTCTGTGATCCCGCAGTCGTACGAATGCATTCCGACACGACGTTGAGCCGAACTCCTTGACCATACCATTGAAATCCTTCCTTACAGCTATTGCACAGCCTCCCACTCTCCTATCGTCAGCGTTACCGCAGTAGATGGTGTACTCTCCGACGCTGATGACGGGTCTATCCTTGAGGCGGGTTTCCTGCAAAGCAGCAAACGGTGCATGGAAATAGCTCAGAAGTCTGGATAGCGCAGTTTTTTGGATATCACTCGACAGCGATCGACAGTTCAGGGTGGCGAAATTGTGGCTTGTGGCCAAAGACTCCATGACTCCCTAGGTACGGATCCTAAGGTGTTATGGACCAGAGGCCTTAGTGTGCCGGACGGCGACACCTTTATGCAATGCGCGGGATACTTTCGCGATATAATTGTGCACGCTATATCGCTCGAACGTTCCCTGTGTACACTCAAACGTCTGCTGGGTTCAGTAGAAGCAGGGGCACCAACGAGCAGGTACCAACAGACTTGTATACACACCCCCGATGATGGGATGATAAACATGATCATCGATCGAGATCGCGTCACACGTCGATCTGTATTAAAAACATGTCATCGCCGCGATCGCCCTCGAAAGAGGCCTAAGACTACGTGGCGCTGGGAGCGGGTCTCCCCCAACAAGGATACGGTCCAAGTCACGGCCCGCAGCAGGGGATCACCCCCCCCCCCCCAGCAGGGCGCGACAGGGAAATCACCCTCGCCACGGTCGACAGCGAGGGACCTCCCCTCGCTGAGGACCGTGGGGGAGACCCCTTAACGGTTCAAAAATCGTCCAGAAAGTGACTCGTAGTCACCTTCCAGGAGCAGCCCCGAAAGGCGGACTCTCTCTGGGATCGGGCCCCTTATATACGTGCTGTGATGATGATATACGCCGGGTTAGTTCTGAAGCGATCGATCAACGTGTTCAATCATGGGCATTGTGGCTCGTTCGTCGTCCAAACTCATCGTAGTCGAATCAAAAGCGTATCGTGGCCGAGTGTAACGGCTATGATTGGCGGCAGGTGCTTCTCACTTGGACGACGAATAGGCCACGTGGCGCACGGAAAGTACGTGGCCGCATCGTCGTCCAACCGCATAGTAGTGGAATCGAAAGCTTATCGTGTCAGAATAGGACCCCCCGACTCTCTGAGAAAGTAACCGTACTCGAGCAATCAATTTGGAAGAGATTGTATTGAGGGGAGGGTAACTGTAACTAAAGTGGGCGGAGACTCTAAGAAAGTGGTCAGAGAATGTATGTTTTCTGCCTCGAAACTGCTCATATACGGTAATTTTGACCCGTTTTTGAATCTTCCAACGACGTGAGCGCTTTTTAGGAGCCCTATGACCCAGTGAGATTCCTATCTCAACCACTTCTGGGTGCGTGTTGCCTTTAAGTGGTCGCGTAGAGAAGAAAACACAGAAGTTGCAATTTCTGTAGGAATGCGAAAATCATCATACTGAAAAAAATCCGCAAAACCTGTTTTGATGCTAGTATCTGATCCTCAGAAAGATCAAATATTGTGTCAATGATGACTAACTTGATGCTTTCAAAGAAGGCGGATATAAACGTCGAAAGTGTTAAGGAAGTGTTCACGATAGAAATCTTTTTTTCTGTTTTCCCGCCTATCTTGAGAACGGTCCCATGCTGATTTCAATGATGTCTCTGGAATCGTACAAGATTCCCTGGAAACGGAGTTATGATCCCTAAAAAATTGAGCTAGGAAGCATTGTGGACGAGTTGTCCGAGGCTTGTAACTTCAGTCTTTTGCAGCCGGTGTGTGCGAGCTCACCTGAGTAAAGAGAGAAGTTGAGAATGAAGGGAAGAACGGGGCTTTAGATCGGAAACCATAGCTCATCTCACGATCTATAGCATTCATTCGTTCACGGCGAGGGAGCGGACCTAGTGCACGGGCGGTTCTGGAACACCAAAACGCTTGTTTGCAGCCGCTATTTTGCCCCTCCTGGCTCGTTTTCTACCGTTCTTTAGACACCGGGAGACTGGGAACCTTCTCGCCTATCATTTCACAGTGGAAAGTCACAGAGGATGATCATCGTGAACGCTGCCTTTAAACGGTTACGTCGGCCAAGCAAAAAAATTTCAATGCGAAATTTGAAAGTGGACGAGTTTCAAGCGAAGCGATAGGAAACTATGAAAAGAGGAAGAACTGCGCTTTCGAACGCATACACACACTCCGCTTCACAGATCAAGACTTGCAAAAATAGCAGAAAAATAAACTCTGCCAACTTTCTCGTAGACTCGGCATTGTACATATGTAGTAACGCTAGAGTTGGGAACGAATGCAGGCTATATACATATAGGAATATTCATAAATACAAATTCATCTACCCAAATGTGATTAGCATGCCTCCGCACACGGCGGTGCGAAAGTCATCCAACCAAAAAGTACACAGGAAGTCAAACATGTTTTTGTTCTACTGCGATGGGATTGAAGGGTTGTGGAAAAAGCTGTCCGAACGACAGCATTCTGTAGATTCGATGGCTTCGCATTTCCTGTATGAGGCAATAGGAAAACTTTCCAGGAAGCTGTAAACTGAAGTTGAAAGCAAAAACTGCACACTCACTCTCATCGCAAACACTCATTGCACGCTAATTGCATAGTGTGATTTCCTCCGTAATTACACGCTTTCCGGCACTATCGCGACGTTTTCGTGCACGGCTTCACCCTTCTGGGAATGCTTGTGCAACAAAACATTATTCACACACTATCCAGCAAATATGATCGGACGGGATTTAAGCAGGAATTGAAAAATAAAATTCCTTAACTCATTGACAATTGAGGCCTACAGGCGCTGACTGATGTGTAGCACCATGATTAAGCGGCTGATGGTTTTAAAGTCTCACACGAAATGGCGAATTGTACTTACAGTGGAAGTATGCAAAGCGCATGTCGGCTCTGCGGAAACGAATTGTATTGTCAGTATCTCTTGAGCATCTATAGTGAAACTTTGCAGTACCCGGCCCCGAGCAGCTGGTTCCGAAAAGAAGTGAGCGTTTTTTTAATGTTTCGCGAAGAGGTAAGGGTACCCATCAGAATTTTTTTCTGGTGTTTTGAAAAAAAATTTCCGGATTCTGCCTAAAACTTGTATGTACGCAGGGGTAATTTAGGGGGCTGAAAACGAATCTAGGGTCAGTTCGTCGAAACTCTGAGGTCAACTTTAGGTTACGGTAGGTAATATGCCATTTAGGGGGCAAAACCTACCTTAAAAGCTCAAAAATCGGCAAATGTACATCAAATTCGTATTTTCCACCCCGAATAACCCCTGCATACCAACTTTGAATCAAATCTGAGATTTTGATCAAACTACCGTACACCCTTCGTAATCTACCGCAGTCTGTAGAAAATCGACAAAGGACCTCAGATTCGTGATTACCCTTAGAGAATGATTTTGACGCACATCTATCGAAGAGATCCGAAAATCTCGAAAGTGGCGTTTTGCACTGCTGGAATGCTTTGAGCAAGTCAAGCCGAAAACTTTGGAAAACCGACAAACCAACCTCAGATGCGCGATCAGCGTCATAAAACCCACCTGGAAAAATTTTCAGTCAAATGGGGAACATTTTTTGGCGCTTTCAGGGCCCTCTAATTAGTTTAAATAAACGCTCAACCGAAAATGTGGACAGGACCTAAACGCTATCGGCTTGTACGGAGTTCGGAAAAAGTGCCTTCATCCAAAGTTTGCTCAAGGGGTCTGGGCGCTGACCACAATTATAAGGTCGGTTTCGAGATTTTCCAAAGACTAATGCGCGTTTTGAAAGGTACAGTAGGTTCAAAAATCTGGCGAAAAATGCCTATAACATGTTTCAGGGTGGTTTTAGACAGTTGCAAAGGCCATAATCGGATTCTACGCCGATAACGGTTCTAGAAAAGTACATTTCGTCCGGAATATATACGGCAGTATAATTTCTATGCACCAAGAGTGTTCTGGAAGTATTAAACAGTTTGGAAACTGTTTCTTTGGATGGACATGCCTTGCATGGTGTGTACGGGCTGATCGAAAAAAAGCGGTTTTTTATGCGAAACCTCGTTTTTGGACACTTTTTTGGACACGTTCATTCCCCCTTCCGTTCCTGAGTAAGAACCAAAGCTTACGATTTAGCGAAAAAAGTCTGTAAACTGAAAGAATGCTTACAACAGTTTGCCTTTGTCATTGAATGGCTACACAGCCGTTTGTCACCAGTCTGATTCTATTAGTACAGACCTTACGAGCACTAAAATCCTATCGAGGAAAACAAGGAAATGAAGCAGGGTACTCATGCATGAAAAGTTCCCTTTTACCTCAGTGCATACAACATCTGGCTATTCTTCAAGCTCAAGCGCACATCCGAGAGGGAATTGTGTAAAACGTACTGTCAAATAATATAGGCCGCACTTGAAGTGAAATTCGTTACGGAGTGAAATATGGTAGTGAATTTCTCGGTGTTTGGGCATGGAATCAGAAACGCTGATTGTGTTCATCTAGGAAGTTTGACTGTGTTTGCATGGACGGAAATTGCGCATTTCCGCTGAATAGAACTAAATGAAGCGAGGATATGTGGCATCGAAACAGCAAATTGGAGTGTGATGCTCAGTGACCGAAATAAATATTCAGAGCAAGAGACAAAACCATGAGAATATTGAGTTGGATAATTCGAAACGCGTCAGTTCCAGCGTTTGTGCGTGCTCGCGGTGAATAGTCGAACAGAGAGAGCCAAAGCTGTGTCAGGGGCAACAGAGTCGCAGCGTGTAGACGTATAGCGGCACACTGAGATCCAAAGGAATCTGTAGGGTCGAAAAAGCAGGCGAAACGATCGCAAGCTTGAGGCACGGAGGCGTGGCCCTACCCTGACGCAAGCACCTGTAGTCGTGAGGTCAGCACGCATAAATGACAAACATCCGCACAAGCCGTTTATCGGGACAAATTCTATATCGCACTCTTGGTCTTTTGCACATTTTGACGAAATGGGTAAGTATGACCAGTTCGCCACTAAATAACAGCTGGTTCATTCGTTGAATGACCAAAGGCAGGGGCGCCGAGAAATCTATAGTACCCCATATGTGGTGTGTTGCCCGCAACCGCAGCACCGCCTTTTCCCGGGGTGGTATACTGTAAATAGCCGTTCAGCACGAGTCATCAATAAACATTGTTTTTCCCTCGCATATTCTTAGAAGGAAAAAGAAAAATAGAGGGAAAGAAAAGAGAAAAAGGAAAGAAAAAACACTGATGAAAAAATATTGAAGAAAGTCCGGAGAAGAAATCCTGGAGAAAAAAAAATCCACAAGATGAAAGAAAAAAACTAAATAATGGTCCAGTCATTCTTCTGAATGTACTGAAAACAAAAACTGCGTAGTGTGCGCGAATCGCACTGACACTTTAGATTCCTTACTGTTCGTTGGCGCAAGCTCGGTGCGCATATGCTATAACATGTCCGATTTAACGTCATCGCACTATAACAGCCCAAGCTGTCAATGCGATCCGTGCCGACTTTGACTAGTTCCGATTCAAAGTTGATTTCACTTCGAAATGCCCTTGAATTACAACAACTTGTTTACCACTAAAGTGGTTCTGACGATCAATTAATTCTGAGGTGAACTAACACGGAATTCGTGTAGAATTATAATTAAATGGTTTGTGAAGCACTATTCGCGTACTCTCCACACACATGAGCTTTTTCAATGGACAAGCATTCCAACTAGATCCATATAAAAATAACAGCTATTTATATGTGAATCGGAAATTAGCAGTACGATTATGCATACAAATGAAGAACTGCTGTGAGGAAAGAAGAATGTTAAGCAACTTCCAGAACAGATGAACACTGTGAAGGCGAACTTTTCCACTATTATAATTATATATTTTTATATTCATTACATGGATACCCCTGTGAATTTACAAAACTAAAGAGAGAAAAGTTCGAGATAAGCACACGTAAAACGCCGGACACCTACAGATTGACAACACTGAGGAGAGCGAAAAAAATGGGGAATCACCTCATAAGGGAAAATCCAAGGGAAAAAATGGGCGAAATGGGCAAAGTGGGCAACTAGAACGTCTTTCGGCCACAACTCGCCCCAAAGTGCTCCGCTTTCAAATTCGAAAACGCCAAAATGTACAGCATGCCGTGGTCTACGTAGTTGATCGTATAAAAATATTTTGCGAAATTTGAAAGCAACATTATTTTTCAAGGCGGAATACATTTTCATTTTGACCATGCTAGAGATCGCTTACGGTTCTTTTTGAACGAATGGGCTCGTTATCTTGCGATAACATTATCAAATTCATAACTACTCAGACAGTAGGTGCGGGCGGATCGCTGGCTTTTGGCGGGCGGATCGACATCCCCCCCGCCATCCGCCCGCCAGCAGCCAGCGATCCGCCCCCCAGTAGCCAGCGGTCCCCCCTCCAGTAGCTAGCCATCCGCCCGCCAGTAGCCAGCCATCCGCCCGCCAGTAGCCAGCCATCCGCCCGCCGGTAGCCAGCGATCCGCCCGCCAGTAGCCAGCGATCCGCCCGCCAGGAGCCAGCCATCTGCCCGCCAGGAGCCAGCCATCCGCCCGCCGGTAGCCAGCGATCTGCCCGGCAGTAGCCAGCGATCCACCCGCCAGTAGCCAGCGATCCGCCCGTCAGTAGCCAGCGATCCGCCCGCCAGTAACCAGCGATCCGCCCGCCAGTAGCCAGCGATCCGCCCGCCAGTAACCAGCGATCCGCCCGGCAGTTATCATCGATCCACCCGCCAGTTATCAGCGATCTACCCGCCGGTTATCAGCGATGTACCCGTAATTTGAACCCCTTCTCCTTTTGATCCCTCGGGTCGGGGACCAATTCTTAAAGGCACAGTCCAACCTCAAAACCAATTTTCTGTTTCCCTTCTCATCTTGAAAATGGTCTCACGCTGATTCCAATGATGTCTCTCTAGTCGTACAAGGCCCCCTGGGAGCGGAGTTGTGACCCCTCAAAAATTGAGCTGCGGAAGCATGGTGGACGAGTTGTCCGAGGCTTGTAACTTCCGTCATTTGCAACCTATGGATGCGAGCCGACCTGAATAAAGAGGGAGGCTGAGAATGTAGGGAAGAACGGTGCTATTGATCGGAAATCATCACTCATCTCGCCACTGTTCAGCTCGAAAGATCGTAAAGGGGCGTGCCAAAGTGGCTTCCTGGTGTGGGCGCCCCAAATTGGCTTCTTCCTATATCTCGCTTATTGCGAAGGTGCGAGGAACGCAATTATAGCGTCGCTCTCACTACGGCCGCTTGGACCAACTAACGAGCTACTCAAGCCAATCGATCCAATTTTATAAAGGTTGCTATAAAGGTAACTGTTTCTAGAAACATCTGATTACCAATCTTGTATTATCATTATCATCATTAAATATTATGTACACTTTAATAATAGATGTCCCTCTATATTTCTATATACATATTTCTATATGTGGTTCTATTACAAATACTACAACTTCCAAAAAAGAACTACACAGATTTTCCCGAGTTATGGTAGAAAGACGCTTTAGTTGCCCACTTTGGCGTTTTCGCCCCTTTTTTCCCTGAATAGCAGCGGTATTGTACCAAATGACTCAAAAATTCGAAAAACCGAATAAATTACTAAAGGCTCCATATGAAAAAAGAACATTGTCCAAACCCTCGAGTGAATCAAATATGAATCGATTAAAAAAATTAAAAAAAGGGAAAACTGAATTCAATAACAAGGAAGGCTTGCTCAAATACCATTCAGAGCGCAATTTTAATTTATTGTAGGGGAAGGACAATGCTCCAATATTACATACTCAGAATGGGCTAAATGCCTAACAAGAGACTACTATAACTCATACTAACCATTAAGAATGAAATGTACTTTTCTAGAACCATTTTTGGACGTAAATCCGAATATGCCCATAGCAGCTGCCCTAGACTCACACTGGAAGAGGTTGGAGGGTAGAATATGTACCAAAATCAGAGAAAAAATGCCTATAACTTCTTTTACAATGAATCTGGGCAGCTGCGATGGGCATATTCGGACTTTACGTTGAAAAATGGCTCTAGAAAAGCATATTTTATTTGAAATGGTTAGTATGACTTAGAGTAAGTAGTTCCCTTGTGAGAAATTCACAGAAGTTTTTTTTAAAGCACGGGTCATTTATGTAGGTACTGTCGCAGACGAACCGAATCGAATAACTCTTTACGGTCGATATTGTCCTATCTCACCACTTTTTAATTTTCTCTCCTTTTTTTCTCCTCGTCATTTGGCTTGAATGGCTTGTTAATTGGTCGACGCTGTCCTAGTGAGCGCAACGCTATAATTGCTTTGCTCGCGCCTCCGTTTACGACTAGCCACCTGGGCAATTGGTGACAGCCGACTCCGCCCCCGCTCCGCCCATTTCGGGCATAACGCAGCACACCCTATTCTGTGGAATCGAGAGCTCTCACTTGGCAGGTGTTATACGGGGTGGGTCTACTTCATAATTATGTGGAAATCTTAGATTTGGCCCCTGAGCTTGGACTGTGCCTTTAAGCGCCTATGACGCAGTGTTAATCAACCCAAAGAGTTGACTACCTAAACACGTTGAGGAAAACCTGGGTCAAAAAATCCGGTCAAAAATTTTTTACTGCCCAAGAAACTGAAGCCCTGAAGTTTGTGCTGCACCCTAGACCCCAACCGGCGTATAGTCGACAACAGATCGCTTTGATATTTTGCTTTCCTTATTGTTTCTTGGAGCAAAGCCGATGTGCCTATGTTATACATAACTTGCGTGCACCGAGCTTGCGCCAAGTCACAATAAGGAACGCAAGGTATGTGGGCAACCGGTGCCGGCCGTACTTCTGCACACCTCAGTACTGCTCATCTACTGCCTTATACCCACATAATAATGAATCAATTCGTTTACTCCGTCCCGTGTCTCATATTCTACCCTTTAATGTTTGAAAACTTTACAATTTTTCTTAGAAGTTGGTTCACGACAGATTGACCCACCGGTGTACGATAGGCCTCTTCGAGACACCTTCAGACACGGCTTCAGTTGGTCAAGCGCTTCGAAAATTGAATGCAATGCCCCAGTCTCTCAAAAGAATTACGTCCAGCCCGCCCCGCAGTGTCCGAACAGGAGTGAAATAGCGCTCCGCATTTGCAGATAAGGTCTGTTGCAGCACGCAGCTTACAAACAATATTGCTGGGACCTAAATGATAGCGCCGTGACCCCGTAGACCCAGCTCTACTATATCCGAGCTGCTCGATGCAACTACGGTTGTTTGCAGCTGCAGACCCAAAGTTAACTCCGATTAGGGCAGTAGAGATTTGAAGCTCATCAGCTGCGCTAGAAGTGTACTTTGCGGTTCGATTGTGCTCCAATATGGGGCGCAGGTTGGTTATTGTGGAATCATTCACGCGACCATCCTTTCAGGGCGCCAGTTCACAATCACCCTGAGAAGTTCTGTGGCCATATCCATGAAACTACGGGAGCCTTCCGGAAGGGTTCCTATAAGCAGCCAGATGCGTTGGGCGAACTTTGGACCTTCCCGGGAGGCTCCCTTTGTTTCATGAATACGGCCAACTAACTAAATCGCGCCAAAACGTTTTGCTAGCTACAACTAGTCGCATTTTCATCTTTTGGCAACTGGAGTAAAATCACATTGTGCTAGAGCGGACAATTTGGCTCACTCGGCACTTTCACAAAGCTAGTAAGGGCTCCCTACATTCCCTAAGTTCCAGAAAAATCTGCATTGTGGGTCTCGGAATAATGAAATTCTATTTACCATGCGTTCCTGATTGAAGGTTGGCACAAACTTGGTGCACCTATGTATTAGCCTATGGCACCGAGCTTGCGCCAACGTTTACTCGGGAACAGAACGTCTCACTAGGATCCATGCCGATACGACATTTCAAATATCGTAATTCGACTTCTTTGAAAGTCGGTCTTTCGGGTATATTCAGGTTTTCAAATTCTTACCTTTCGTATCCTCCCATAGAAAATCCTCAAAAATGTGGGCAGTGACGGTCCACATATCCAAATTGAGGAACCTCATCACTCGAATTCAACACTGCGCGCACACAGCTAGCCTGCACGCTAAACCGGGACACCGCCTGCACGCCGACACGCGACGCGGCCCGCACAGCGACACACGACGCGGCCGGCACCCCAACACGCGGCGCGACGACTTCTCCCAACCTCTATTGGGGCCTTCACCGGGTGAGAGGGACCTCCAGATAGGGTGCGAGCACCCCAAACTTCAGTAACTGAACCGAGGACGCCGCTGCCATCTGAATTCTGCGTCTGAAAAATGCGTCATATATCTACTTCCCTCGAAGGAGGCTCGCTTCCTCTAAAAACAAGGTTGACACCAGTTTACTTAGAGGCATCGTACGCGCTGAAAACCGCCTACCGTTTTTTGGGTTTGAATCAATGGTTGGGCCTGCCTGAGAACGTGGGTAGAGTTTGTCGGGTCACCGATGCTTTTTTAGGAAGATATGGGAGATCGAATGCCCCGAATTCCGCCAAAAGAGGCCGGCCTTCCGGCAGCCGTCTGGCTTCAAATGAGAAAAGAAGGTAGCTTATCAACAAATGATACATCAACTCCATCTCATTTAAGCTTATCATTTGATGATAAGCCACATTATTTTCTTTTTTTATGTCACACGGCCGTCGGAAGGCCGGCCTCTTCTGGCGGAATTCGAGGCATTCGATCTCCCATATCTTCCCAAAAAAGCGTCGGTGACCCGTCAAACTCTAACCACGTTCCCAGGAGGGCCCAACCATTGATTCAAACCCAAAAAACGGTAGGCGGTTTTCAGCGCGTACGATGCCTTTAAGTTGTGCCCTGGAAGAAAAGACCGAATATCGAATAGATTCGAATGAGTCCCTTTTTTAACGTCCGATTTTTGAATATATTCGAATGGCCTCTTTTTTTCGAGGTCCGAATTTTGAATAGTTTTGAATGAAATCGACTCGAATATATTCGAATAATTTTTCGAATAATTTCAAAGCGAAAAACTGAAAACAGGCCAAGTGAGCCGTCAGTGGATGATCGTAAATTACTCCAAGCGCAGGAGAGGCGGGGAAAACTCGGTGACTCTTCCATTCACGCGCTTCGCTTCGCTTCTCCTCCGTTCGTCCACTCATGCGCTCCGATCATCCCCCTCTGCCCGTCCCTTTCGTAATCGGAATGCATTACGACCACCACCATAGTTGCCCAAGAAATACTGACAATACAAGTCGTTATCGCTGATGCGACCTAAGCTTTCTCTTGTAAAACGTGGATGGGTACATAGTATACCTATGTCGAGTCGAGTCATCGAGTCTTGGTATCGACTGAAACAGTCGACATCGAGTCATTCGACTACACAATTATTCGAAAGTTTGAAAAACCGAATTAGTCGAAAACTCGATTATTCGACATTCCTGAAAATCGAGTTAGTCGAAAACTCGATTATTCGAAATTCCTGAAAATCGACTTAGTCGCAGACTCGATTATTCGATAGACCCGAACAGTCGAATAAATTCGATAGTCGACTGTTTCGAGTCAAAGAAGTTCTCCTTCAGTTAAACTGTTTCAAAATGCAGTTGAAGACCATGCACCTAATTTGCCGCCAGTTGTTATTTGCTCATAGTTCTCGAATGTTCTCGTACGGCTCACGACCATCTTTTTCACTTAAAGCCGGTATTAATTTACGCCAAAATTCCTCAATCCTCACGTGTGAGCATACCGATAAACTCATAAGAGATAACAAGACGGTCGCGCGATAGCCTGAAATTAATACATGACGGTCAATTATTTCCCCTTGCTCGAGAAAAAAAGGCATGCAAGAGGCTAGAATGCATTGGGACCAGCGGAACTTCGCAAATCAACCGAAACTTTTGGTTTTCAAATTTATTTTTAATGCTTAGCTTTATTCTCCTTTCTCTTAGAAAAAAGGTGGTAGATCCAGAAAACTAACAGCTTCTATTGTGGCCACAGAAGCACAGCTTCGCAGATACGGAGGAGAAGCTGCACTCTCCGTCGAAAAAATCGGGCAGGAAGACGAAAAAGGCCATGAAGGCCAAAAAGACGAGGAAAACGGCTAAAGTCTAGCCGAAGAGGCTGAATATCATGACGGAGAGTCCACTATGAGTTTGGATGATCTAGAAGTAGAATACGATTTGCCCTGGCTAATTATTGTTACACTCAGCTCCGGCTTTTTCCATGATTATCGTGTCCAAAGATGAATTCTGATTGTTCATCCACTAAATGATCTAGTTGAACCGTATTATTTCTCTCCTATATGAAATTCGTTTGGTTTTCTGAAGCATTTGGAATTTGGTCGATGGATAATGCTAATCGACATTAATACATGAGTATTGGTTCCGGCCGTCTTACTGTGTGAAGATGGCGTTTTTCATTGCCAGATATACTTTTAATCAATGTCTTGAAGCAGTAGAATGTGGTATGCTCAAAATAGTCGAGATAAGGTGCTTCAGAAACTCAATTGTTGAAAACTGGAAAAATTGAGTTAGTCAAAAACATGACCATTCGATTATTCGAAAAATCGAGTCAATTCGACAACTCGATTATTCGAAATTTTGAAAAATCGAGTTAGTCGAAAACTCGATTATTCGAAATTTTCAAAAATCGACTTAGTCGAGAACACGATTATTCGAAATTTTCATAAATCGACTTAGTCGACAACTCGACTATTCGAAATTTTCAAGAATCGACTTAGTCGAAAACTCGATTATTCGAAATTTTCAAAAATCGACTTAGTCGAAAACTCGATTATTCGAAAAAATTTACGAGCCGCCGAAGTATAATACATACCATCTGTGCCAAGAAATTAACGATATTGTATGGTTTCTATCATATCTCTACATATCCGCGGCGTAGATGTTATTCCGCCATCTTTTGAGCGAAGCGTTTTTCTCTACATTTCTAGCATACACCATATGTTTTTTTTTCAAAGACAACCGCTTCCCCGAATTAGGATGCCAGCGATAAACTGGGAGAATCAAAGAACACGTACTCTAATGAGCTAAATACAAGGTAAGCATTATAAGATCTTTCAACAATTAAGCAACATCAAGAAAAAAGCGACATATAGAAGTGAAACAACTATGACACTGAAGTAGAGATGGCGGATGGGGATTTATGGCGTGGAAGTGGATCAATAAATGGACTCCAATCCACTCATCATTGATTGACCAGTTTCACCGTGTACAATTTGAGCGGGCGGATCGCTGGCTATCGAAGCCCTGGCGGGCGGATCGCCGGCAAGTTGCGGGCGGATCGCTGCATCTCATAGCTCAGAGGGCGGATTGCTGGCTATCAAAGCCCTTGCGGGCGGATCGCTGGCAGGTTGCGGGCGGATCGCCGCTTTAGAGCTTGCCGGCGATCCGCCCGCTAGGGTGTTCAAGTTTCCCAGGCGCCGCTATCCGCCCGCCAAAACGCAGCGATCCGCCCGCAAAGGCTTTGATAGCCAGCGATCCGCCCGCCGAGGCTACGATGAGCAGCGATCCGCCCGCAACTTGCCGGCGTACCGCCCGGAGAGGCCTTGACTACCAGCGGTCAGTCCGCACCTGTTGTCTGAGTAACTCTATCTTAAAAAAGCGTTCTTAAAAGAGAATTCCAATTTTGTCTCATATAGTTAGATAGATTGTGGCACGGTGAACATTTTGGTCCTTTCGAGATTGAAAACGGAGCACTTCACGGCGTATTGTGGTCGAAAGACGCTTTAGTTGCCCACTTTGCCCATTTCGCCCATTTTTTTCCCTTGGATAGCGGAGGTATTGTACTTGTCCAGCATGTATTCGAAAAAACTAAATTCTGTAGGGATGGTCAACTTCTTGCTTAGTTTCTCAAAGTCACTTCCTGTCCTGTTAACGAAGACCTTTTCTCAAGCATCTTCATAAAACTCGTTCCTGATCGCGCTGGAAATCAATTTTGATTTCTCAGGCTCAATTTCGCGATTGAGCCCGGTAGACCACACTGGTAAACTTTGGCGCGTCAAAAACTTTGGGCGATGGGTTGGAAGACGTCAAAAGTGAAGATCCGCCACCAATTCTCACCAGTCATCTAGCACTTTTTACTAGAATGCTGGTGCGACCGTAAGGCAACATGAAAAATAGTTACGGCGTGAACTCCACATGCAGAACAACACCGAAAATGACAGTGACGAGGCCTCCGAAAGCAGAAAAAAAGGATTTTGGTGCGAAATTCAAATTCGTATTTACAATGTGTTCCAATTGACTTTGCTTCACAAATGAAGGTCCTTCATGGGCCCCTTCGAAATTTTCGTTCACTAGAGAGTCCATGCTATACAAAAACATGAAAAAATAATATACGGTTTTCTGCGCGTATGATGCCTTTAAAGGCAGTGTCCACGATAGAAGCTATGTCTGATTTTTTGTAGAGATCGGCAGCTGCGGGGCCTAGCGCAACCCTAACGTTGAAAAAAACAATGAAAAATGAGCTCGGAACGGTCCCATAAGGCCCTTAAGTTGGACACCCGTCAGCTCGTCACACCCCAGATGCACTTTCCACGCCCACCGACGTAAACAAATGAATGCTCGAAATCGTGAGATGAGCGATGATTTCCAATCATTAGCCCCGTGCTTCCCCTCATTCTCAACTTCTCTCTATACTTAGGCCAGCTCGCACAGATCGGCTGCAAAAGACGGATGATACAAGCCTAGGACAACTCGTCCACCACGCTTTCCTAGCTCAATTTTTGAGGGACCATAACTCCGTTCCTAGAAGGTCTTGTACGATTCAAAAAGCATCATTGGAATCAGCATGGGACCGTCTTCAAGATAGGCGAAAAAGCAGAAAATCTATGTTTATCGTGAACACTGCCTTTAAGACAAATGCGTGGTGGGGGTTTTAACTCAAAGCGTATCTGAGGACGAATCCGTTGAATAGTGTTCTCACTTTTACGAATAACACAAAGTCTGCATTCCTAATTATTCCCGAGCAACAACATTTAAGAAAAATGTTGAGTTGGATAATTCGAAGCGCGTCATTTCGCATAAATATGTACGTTTTGACACTTAATCTGATTCGTGAGTTAACAATCCAACAACGTATACTAAAGTTGCCTCAGCACGGGAACCGCTGGGAATTGCCTATGTCTGCGAGTGTGAGGAGGCGCGATTCTCATTCGTTTGATTGGTGGATTTGTCGACAGAGATGCGCATCGGCGAAATAATCTATGCTTTTGAGAGCCACGATATTAGAGTCACGGAACGGATAGATGCGCTCCGGTCACGGCCCCAGTTATTAACGAATTTCAAACTTCAGTTTGATAGTTATCGACGAATTTCAAACCTCAGCTTACCTTCAAAGTTCCAAATCCCTAACTATGAGAGCTTAAACCGACAACGTATAAAACAGTCTCTCAAAAAAAAAGTCCGAAGATTTCTGAACCTTACTGCGTGTATACTTGTGCAGTACATACAGTTGACCGCAATGCTAAAAGGACATGGTGCGCTTGCGGACTCGCACAAAAACTACGGTAGAATCTGGCACTTTGCCAGAATTTGTCATCGATCGGCGCCAACCGTCGTCTCTCTGCTCACGAGAATATCAGCTGTGGCGCCCATCGATGACGAAATCTGGCAAAGTGCCAGATTCTACCGTAGTTTAGTGCGAGTCCGCAACCGCACCATGTCCTTTTCACATTGCGGTCAACTGTAATAACGTTTAGCAGCTGACGAATGCAGCTCAAAAATCGCTGGTTCACATCGCAATTTCCGTTCAAGCATTGCAGAATGCTAACGGGAATCTCAGAGAAAAAGACGAATCGTTTAGATAGAGCGTAACAGAGCTTTTGCACAAACAGTTTTAAAGCTGAAAGATTCGATATTCTGAAAAGACTTACCATAAAAATACGCGGCAACATCAGATTTTGGAATGAAATCTTGCTTAGATTGTATCTCAGGCTACGGGAAGGTCCTATAAAGCCACAATACGTTTTCTCACAAAACATTTCGTCGAATCGAATGGCTCGTCAACAGCAGCACGTTCTGCTCCAAGGAGCACGCTTTCAATGTAAACCAAATACATACTAGGTGGCGCTTACAGGAAAAGCTTTAGCCGCATCCTGTTTCCCTCGCAACAGCGATTCGCGCTGTAACAGAACCACGTGACGCAGAAAGACATGACTTTCGCCGCACCCCGTCTCCCTCGCAGCAGCACGTGTTCTTATCGTCATCCCAAGGCGGTCGAAGATTAGGACCTCGCCCGTCAATTCGATAGAGGCGGAGTGTCCCCCAAAAAGGATACACTCTTAGGCACGCCTACTTCTAGAGGACTGTTTCTCCCTCAATAGATGGAACTACACAAGGGACCTCACGCACGTTTGCGTCGTGGTCAGAAAGTCACATTTATGAAGATAAACAAAATAAGTAGTAAAATATAAATTTTCGCAGACGATGCCTTTAACCCAGTGATGCTTCTCAGACGGTCTTTCTACATAAGACTCCACCCATCATGCAGAACATCACATCAAACGTTGTCAATCGGAGGCCATAATGCAACAAGTGTATGTGGTTATGCAAAATACTGCCAGAAGGATGCGGGAATTCGATTGTGAACAAAATTATGCTGAACACGCGACTAGCATGGAATGGAAATGGGGAACTGAGAAATGCTTGCAGCAATGCAGCAATCTATGCATGTACTGAGAATCTTGCGATATTGGTGAGAAGCACACTTTCTCACTCCCAGTGAGCTGCCTTGTGCAAAAACGGCTGCTAGTCCTAGCAATGGCTTCTCTAGAAAAATCAAAAATGTATCATAGTACAACTATACAAACCAATCATTCTTAGATAATTTTATTCGAGAATGCTTCACTTCAAATTCAAAAACAAGAGTGTAGAAAAATCCTCGTGGATAGCTTTGCGTGGTGCTCCGCGTTCGAAGATAGACAGCGACAACTACACTTCCTACCGAATTGAATTATCCGAGAAACATTCCAATGATTTTTCGAATTTCGAAACAATCAAAAATCGAAAATTTTGTTTTTCGAATGTGTTCGAAAAATTTGATTTCCGATCTTTATTGAAATTTCGAAAATTTGTGTTTCGAATATACTAGAGAATTCGAAAATTTTGATTGTTTTTCCGAAGCACACCGACAAAGAAGGAGGGAGAACAGGAGAAAGCAGCAATTATTCGGGTCCACCGCGAGCTTTTGCACGGTACTGTCCACATCGGAGAGAAATTTCCATCCACAGTTATAGAAAATCACAGTTGCGAAACATATTGCAAGAAAAATCGTGCTTGGACCACTGGAAACAGTTATCTACAACTTCGACCCGGAATTTCTCAACGATATGGACAGTGGAACCGTTTATGGCTAAGATCATACTTCCCGCGACCAGCGACAGTGCATATCAGGCATATCGATTTTCGATCGATATTGATGGTAAACGTTGCGTGGCGTCGCTGGAAATTTGATCCCAATCCATAAGATTAAAGTTAGCTCACAGCTCCAGAAAAGGATCATCTGACCGTTTGTCCCAACCCGATTGAGTTCGAATTGTACAAAAAAACAATTTTCTGCGTACACATTAGGTCAGAGCCGAATTCACCGGAGTCAACCGCGTCTTTGTGCAAGCATATGCCGAGCTCTCTATCCAATTTCTGATGAAAATTCGACGCATACCAGCCGCGAACTTACCGCAAACCTCCTGGCTGCATCGAATATACCGAGAACCTCCCCGAACCTACTGCGAATAACCCGTCTCCGCGATCTGCAGTTCCGAGATTCGCGACACTTGAACACTGGCACTAATCTACCAAACGGGTTGAACGTCCCACTAAGCCCGCGATGAAAACGATGCACGAATCTGGTACAACTGGTGCCCCTGCCGCTCTTCCACTATTAACCCTGGTTGGCCGCACTCAACTGCATCACGCGGACGACGCTAGTCTGACGAAACACTTCTACCTGTCTGTATAAAAAAGGGCGGACAGTATAGGGGATTGAGGAAGCAGAAAGAAATTCCGAGAAACCAAGTATTCTTAAGCTTCTCGGAGGAGTCTCTGCACGGTGAATCTGTTGTGATCCTTTCCTGAACCAGTGATCGGTAGAATCGCAGCGACGAGAATGAGTTCTGCGAAAAAGTTGGCGGAGCTGCGAAAACTGTCTTGTACCCGCCGGGTCGGTTTCTCGAACCAGCCGGATTGTAGTCTTACAGGCTACGACCCGGTAGGTTCGCCGCAGGTTCGCGATGAGCTCTATCAGAGCCCCAACTCACCTACAATCGCTGTCTCCTATGCGTCTCTGCACAAGTTCGCAATGGGCTCAATAGATTCCATTCCGAATTCGTGCGCAAGTAGCGACATGTGCCGCAAGCTCCGAGAATCAGGGTATACGTAGCTGAAGTCAAAGCTTAAAATTTTCAAAATTTGTCAAAGCTCGAGCTTAAAATTTTACTTTATTAGACTACTGTAAGAGTTTCCAGGGAAGGCATAAGTAGGCAGCAATTGCGATAAAATAGACCGCCAGATTGGTCGTTACAGCTCTAAGCGCGATATACACACCTCCTTTCGAAACCCTATAGTAATGCCAGTAACAAATCCCGTTCATTAGAAAGGAAGTAGTGCTTCAGATGGAAGCCAGAATTTGCTCTTAGCCTGCAGCCTTTGGCTTGAAAGAAAATTGCTTACACGGTTCATGTGTAAGGGAAGGTGCGGAAATGACATTTGATGGCAAGATCTCGACCATATAAAAATTGTTTGCGTAAGATCTTCATTCATAAGTAGAAGTAGCCTAGAAGTGGGTCAGTTCTCGTTCCGTCACAATATTCCAGGTGAGTGTTACGGTGTGTGTGAGGAAGAATTGACCGATCGTCATCAAAAGCTAGGTGAGATTGGATATTCCCATTCAAAAATGTTTCACAATCAGCCGACATGCAGATATGAGCTTCATAGCTGACGTCGATGGGCGAATTTTTACCATTTGCACGTATCACTACGGATCTGTCTAGAAATTCACTGTACATATTCCGCACAGACTTATGTTCAGACGAGGAAATTAAACATGACGTCACAATTAAATGAGTGGCAAACTCGCTCTCGAAAACATCGCTAAATGAGTCCATTATAATCATAAACGCTGCCACGCGGGCCTACAGCAAAATAAAAACCGCAATGCCTCAAAAGACGGTCCCATATTTAACTTTTTCTCTTTCAACTTCTTAGAAGACTTTTCCTTCATTTCTGAATGGATTTGAAAAGTTAAACTTCATGCATGTGAGATACTCGGCTTGGAAGTGGCAATTACTCAGAAAAAATCGGGAGTGAAAACATTGGGGGATGATGCCTCTGGAATCGTGCCCGATCGTTTCTTGGCATTAATCTAAAAATTGCAGAAAGATGCAACTGTGGCCCGGAAATGATTTGCAAATGCAGTGGATACGAGTGGTGATCATGACCATGTGAACCAGTGTTTACGTCGGCCAAAGACTGATTAGGTAACTGTAGTAACGGCTGCTATGCTACGGGAATGAAACACATTTCTTGAAGGCAGTGTTCACGATAAGAATCGTTTTTCTGCTTTTCCGCCTACCTTGAAGACGCTCCCATGCCGATTTCAATGATGTTTCTGGAATCGTACAAGACCTTCTAGGAACGGAGTTATGGTCCATCCAAAACTGAGCTAGGAAGCATGGTGGACGAGTTGTCCTAGGCTTGAAACTTCCGTCTTTGCAGCGGATGTATGCGAGCTGACCTGAGTAAATAGAGAAGTTGAGAATGAAGGGAAGAACGGGGCTATTGATCGGAAGTCATCGCTCATCTCACAATCTCGAGCATTCATTTGTTCACGTCGGTGGGCGTGGAAAGTGCATCTGGGTGTGACGAGCTGACGAGCGTCCAACTTTCGGGTCGTATGGGACCGTTCCGAGCTCATTTTTCTTAGTTTTTTCAACGTTAGGGTTGCGCTAGGCCCCGCAGCTACCGATCTCCACCAAAAAATCAGACATGGTTTTTATCGTGGACACTGCCTTTACAAGGGCGGTGAAATTTAGTCCACGAATAAATTGCTTCAGCAAACCTGGAACATGACGAACACTGACAAAATGTGTTGCTCTGAGTGTTCGTGGGGCAATACATACACATAGTACGCGGAACATAGGGTAGACCTGGCTCTACCTGATTAGCATACGCTCCTATCAACGTGATTCTGCATAGCCAAAATGAAGTTAGCCGGTGTCGGATAGGTGAGGCTTGAAGGGTTTGGTCATTTCAAGATGTCCATATCTACGATGGATTGCCCTTATCCGCACCAGGAATGAGCGGTTTATCCTATAATTGTTTATCCGTTATCCGAGAGCTTTGGCATCTCCAAAATCCAGACCGTGTTCCGGTCATTTCTAGACCAGATAATGGATAAAAATCGACTCAAAAGTCTCAATTGATGTTCAGAAAACTTCCAACTGCTAATCATATCCACGAGAAACAGTCCGTCGCATATTTATAGGGACACTTGAAATTTTGCTGTACTTTTCGCAGCATTATAACTAGACTACAATATCCGCACCAATTTACTCAGAAAAGCTGCAACGAAACCGCGACTTTTGCGACTTTTCGTCATAACACGGCTCAAAGCGACCCGTTCGGATAGCTATGAGCATATTTGGAATGAGCACAGAGAGCTCTACAGTCTGAGCACACACATTTCTTTACCAGCAAACAAGGCATATAGGGTTAGCAGATAAATCGAGCGAACGAAAAACAGTACCGACGTCCCGTTCTCAGCTCAAACGGGACAAATCGACCTGCGACTTTGCCTACAACTTTACTTTCTGATCCTCTTTCAAATGAGCACTTCAGCAGCGCTCGAAGCGGTCATTTTTGATCGTCGCATAATTATAGGGAAACCCACATTTTTTCTATTTCTGCAGTTTCACGATGGTTTTTTCAATAGAAGACGTTTTTCATTCCTCATTCCTTACTGATTTCTTAATTGCTGAAGGCTGTAATGCTCTCCGACTTCAAGAAAACCGCGATCTCTGCCCTCCACGACTCGGTATTGTCGAACCTTGAGATTTCTCGCCAAACTAGACGCTAGGTACATGGCCGCGATTGGAGCAAGGTGCGAGTTTGCTTCATTCTGGCTGAACTATGTTTTTGTTTCATTTTGGCTGAGTTCGGACCGCGTTTTTCGACGAGAAGAAGTGGAGTTTATATGGTCTCGATGGATGTAAACATTTTGAAAGGGTCTTCGGAAAGACGAGCGCTGCTTCTCCAAGAGGAAATTCAGAGGCGGGGGCATTGTTATTTGGGTAGCCTTTTGTGCTTCTGGTACGATCGCTTTGTCTGTTGTTTTAACCAAAATCAGTCCCATTGACTGCCAGGGCCTCCTACAGACCAGTCATGGGCGGAATTCCTATATCCAATTTACCGATATCCGAATTCCGATGGTTTTTGGCCTTCCGATTTCCGATTTCCGAAAAAATGCATCAAAATGCTGGGAGTAATGGGAAATGATTAGAAGATTATGTACAATTTTAGGAGGTTACGCATTGTTTTATGCCAGAGCATTGTTAAGTTCTTTAGGAGCTAAACCTGAAGCGGAGGTTTGTTTCGATGTTTAAAAAGGAGCGGGGAATTGTCAGGAACTATATTTTCTTGAATTTAACCAAAAACCCACTGTGAATGATCTCTTTATCCGTCAGATTCAGGTCGAACCATTCTCAAACTGAGCTCTTTTTCAAGAAGATTTGAGCTTGTCCGTGCTTTTGTTGAATCTAATAGGGGTCTCTGCCAAGTTTATGTTGGAGTGGAGCTTAGAGTCCGAACATTGTCTCACTGCCGATCCGCTTTCCAGGAGACAGTGATACCATTACACTACCGTCACCGCTCTGCATTCCTCCTTCGGCGATTCTCGGCCCGGAGCCGCACTGAACAGCAATTAAAGCCGCCTGACAGTTCGGTTAGCTCTTCGAATCTCCGGACCACTGCTGCTGCCGCTCCGGCCAACTGGAGCAGCCCGGACAACAACTGCAGTGGCCAGCACAGCAACATAAGCCGACTCGCAGAACAGAAAAGAAAATAAATCTACAACCGGGCAAGATAAAAACCACCGTAACTCACCCTTATCAATTCATTCAGTAAGGTTTTAGAGCGGTTGCTACTTCATATCTAACTCTGCCGTGATGAGTACAACCGCTCTCCCACTCAGATGTATGATCGATCACTGGCCGAGAGATCGCCGCGTCGAACACACGTGGCACGCACGCAAGCAAGAAGGTAATGAAATATCATTACCTCCTCGCTTGCGTGCGTCCCACGTGTGTTCAACGCGCCGATCTCTCGACCAGTGATCCACGATACTTCAACTACAGGGTTACTGTGGTTTTCATCTTGCCCGGTTATGGATTTTCTTTTTTTGTCGAGCCGAACTGTCAAGCAGCTCGGGGCCGAGAATGGACACATGACGTAATAGACAGCAATCACCCGTTAACGGGCATGATCTGGTGAGCACAAATGGGCATTAAATCCAATTTAGCTGGGGACTTTCGAAGACAGAATTAGGTGTAACATTAGCTGGTGAGAAAGTATGTGTTTGGATCAAACACGTGACCGCAATGCCTCGAACGGGACTGTGTCAAGCCTAGCACCAGGTGTTCTATTTTCCGTACCCTAACAAAGCCTTTGGTACTATACTTGAGCTCTCTACTCGAAGCTCAGACCAAAAACCTGTAAGGATTACCGAGAAAAACTAGCCCATATCCGTGTTCTGCATCCTGATTAACCCCCACATGAAAACTTCGATTCAAGAGCAAAGCGATATTCCAGACAATTCAGAAAATCGCCCGCAGGTAGAGCGCGCAATAATTTCAGTGTGAGGCTCCGTCCATATGCACGTGGCGGGAACGCTCCCTCTCGCTGTTCCGCGCTCCTCAACGCTCCCTAGCGCTGATAGGGTCCCGGTGCGCAGACAGAGACAAGCAAGCACGCCCTGCCTCGTGTTGATTCGTTCGACGACGGTTCACCTGGTGATCAATCCATCAAATCGAATCTATGGCTGCTCTTGTACCACGGTTTGTGACAGCCGTGTTTGAACTATGAGATACGAGGGCATTAGTTTCGCAGTAGGCTCGAGGCAAAATGCTTCAGGGACAAAGAAATGAACTTGAGACTTCCTGATTCTTTCCTGGAGTGAGCGTGAGCCAGTGTCAGGCAGGGAGAGCGGGCGTGAGCGCGCGATAGCGAACGAAAGCGCCTGTCAGCGGCTGGCAAATCGTGTGTTAATGACGACCATCAATTTTGCGTAAACGCACGCTCTCGCAACGTATGGACGCTGCTTAATGAATGGACGAGGCTGCTACGGTAGATCACCCCGCACAAATCGAAATCCCATTCTTCAGTGAGGCGGCCAACACCGCACGGCCAGCTGCCCGGCCCATGCGTGTCAGACTAAATCAAAAACGGAGGCCATACCTCAACCTTTTCATAGAGCTTTAGAGAAATTTTATAACTTCGTCCAGAGTTGTGTTAAACAAGACTTATTTTTAGATCCGGAGAGAGCGTACGGGAGTTAACTAGAAAACTTCAATCATATATATTCCCAGCGCGGAGGAGAGCCATGCGGTGTTCTGACGATTGCAAAGGACATCGATAAAGGTTAAAGGCAGTGTGCACATTAAAATTAACAGGAGTGAGGGCTGTTCATTATCGTCAACTACTGATAATGATAAAGAACACTGTAGCTTGTTCTAACCATTGGAAGAGCTCGACAAATTTTAACCGTCATTCGTAATCGAACACAAATCGAACAGTAAGCACGCCCGTTCATTCCATCGTGAACCTTGCCTTCAGTTGAGGTAAATGGGGCCATCTGACCAATCGAACGAAATGAAGGAGAATTTTTATCCTTATGTCTTCTATCACATGGCTTGAGAAGTGCAGGGTGGTTTTGAATATGTTGACAACTTTTCAAATGACACCCCGTCGTTTTGTGTGCACGCCTAATCGCCTTTTATGATCTGTGCTCTTCTATGACACTCTCTACCAAACCGTGCTAAATTTTGTAGCGTTAAATCGTTTTTGAAATAAGTGGTGGGCAGAAGCCTGAGGGATCCCTATTTTGTACGGATTAATCGTCACTTAGTCGCCTCCGGTGAGTTTTCTAATGGGCTCAACTCAAAGTTCTGGGTATCTGTCCGGAAACTTCTTTTGCAAACTCTAGTCCAGCTGGTGAACGGGACGCGTTTCTTTTTTCGCAGTGGAACGCGCGGCGCTCCCGACACCGCCGGTCAGCAGGATTTCGATCGCAGGTCATCATCATCCGCCGTCCATTCACCAGACTAAAAATCTCAAAGCAGCTACAACACCAGCGCTAAGTTCTGTAAAAACGGGGAGCATCTGGAAGACGAAAAATCGCCCCCATACATGCAAGTTTTTAGAATGAAGACTTTCGAATTCTGAAAACGCGATCATATTCTGAGATCAAATTGCTACCTGATTTGTGAATTGTGTGCAGAAATTCTGATTTTCAAAGAAATTAGTTTTTGTAATCGTTTTTCAAAAAACATGGCGAGCTGCGAAGTGCGGCGAAACTTTAAGCAGTATTTGTACAAGTAACGGAAGAGCAATCTGAATGCTTTCTCGATAAATACATAAGGTGCAGGTGAGAAAATCTCAAGGTTTATGCTGGTTTAATTTTTGAAGTCTTTTATTTAGGAGTCCGTGGTCTACATAACAAAACTCCAACTTTTCAGGTACCAGGTTGTCCAATAATTCTTGTCCGAAAATTTCACCATTTTTAATTTTTTTCAACTTTATTGAAAAACAAGTCTAATCAACAATATAATCACCACAGTTATCCACAACAGTGGCCCATCGATTGGGCAGGTCGCCGATGCCCTTCGCCCAGAACTGCGGGGGCTGCGACTCGAAGAAGTCCGCGATGTCGGATTTGAAGTTGTCGTAGTTGGTGAATTTTCTTCCGGCCAAATGGTGCTTCAGCGGGCGGAACAAGTGGTAGTCGGAGGGGGCGAGGTCCGGGGAATACGGCGGATGGGCAACCGTCTCCCAGCCGAGCGTCGCCAACTTCTGCTGGGTCTCCTTCGTCACGTGGGGGCGCGCGTTGTCGTGTAGCAGGTGGACCGAGGCCCGTCGGGGACGCTTTTCTCTGATGGCGGCGGCTAGTTTCTCGAGCTGATCGGTGTAGATGGAGGCGTTGACCGTCCTGCCTTGCGGGAGCAGCTCGAAGTACAGCATGCCCTTGGTGTCCCACCAGCAGCAGAGCATGATTTTCAGCGGGTGCATGTCTGCTTTCGGCGTCGTCGGCGGCTCTTCTCCGCGCGGGATCCAGACGGTACGGCGGGCGACGTTGTCGTAGAAGACCCAGCTCACATCATCAGTGACCAGGTCCTCGAGAAACTCCTTGCGATGCGGACGAGGGAGGAGGACTGGCAGACGGCCACGCGGCTCTGCTTGTTGGCGTCCGTCAAACGGTGAGGGATCCAACGGGCCAGAACTTTGTGGTAGCCGAGCAAGTTGAGTCGATTGTGGATGGTGGACATGCTGCAGCCGAGCGTCGTCGCCAGTTCACGAGTGGTGGCTTCCGGCTTCTCCTTGATACAGCGACGGAATTCGTCATCATCAACCGTAGAAGGCCTCCCGCTGTGCTCCTTGTCCTCGAGGCTCGTGTCGCCGCTCTCGAAACGATTGAACCAGCGGCTGACTGTGCGTAGGGACACTGCATCCTCCTTGCACGCTCTGCAGATGTTGGCGACCGCGGTGCCCGTGTCGTTGCCCAGCAGCCACTCGTAGTACACGAACGTACGGAATTCGACCTTGGTCCATTTTAGCTTGTACTGGTAGCTAGACGCGGCGACTGCGCCTTATATACCCCTAGCGTAGAACTTTGGAGAACCTTCTAGAAGGTTCTTACACTTACCTGATTTTATAACACTTCTAGGAAAATTATAGAATTTTGAATATCGACCACTATTGTTGACAAATATCAATCATTAAAAAATCTACGATAATAATCTTTCCACTCAAAAAAAAGGGCACTACACAACCTATAGACAATGTAGTAGTTCAAATGTACGAAACCTTTCTCCTAATGGTCTCAAAAAGTCAGGTCTAACCCTGTGTAATTTGGTTTCTTGTCGATTCAAAATTGAATTTTATAAGCATTAATACTCCAGAAATGTTAACCTAGTTAAAAACTTTAGTTTTTTGTCAAAAATTGCTGAAAACATAAGCATTTTCGCCTATAGTTAATTATTATGTGAAAGCTGGTACGATGTGAAACTTTTCCTTCTCTGTTCAAATCTACAAAACCAAAGGTCCGTTGCTTTTGGTTACAGCCTCATGAAATACGTTCGATGTTCTTGCCAATACTGGTACCTGTATCTACTTTCCTCATTAAAAACCTGCACCACCAGGAACTGGGAAACTTCAGCCTACTCCATGTTTGCAAAACAACTTGGGCTTTGAATCCCCATGTATAGTAGGCTTCACGTATAGAGTATGGCAGTGGGAATCGTAATTTGAATACTTTACATTACAGACGCGAAAGAAATGATTTAATTTTGGTATATAATAATATAATATTAACTGGAAGACTGGGTCTCAAAGCTCATTCATTTTTCAAATTGGATTGAATCAAATACTAGGGAGAAAGGTTCAGGCTAAATTAAATCTGCTTAAAATTTCGTCAGGCGCAGCTTTAGCCCATCTTCAGAGACGGCATGGAATACTTGAAGATGAGTCATACTGTTCAGATACCGATCAACTTCACTAAATTCAAAAACACTTGTCAAAATTACCTTCATTGTCAAGAAAGGATCTATCAATCGTTTTTACGAAACTTGTCATTTCAAGTTTCCTCAAAAGCTTTGATGTTTTCGTTGTTTTCTGCCCTTTTTCTATGTTTCTGCCACACGTCTGCAAGGGTGTGTAATAAAGTTAAAGTTAAATGGCAAAAGCACAATGCACCTTTTATCATAAATGACTAGCTTTAATTGCGCGACACCGCGAACATGAAACAGGCGTCGATTAGAATGTGTACGTAAAAGTGCGTGGTCGCCAACTTCCGCGATTAAGCATTCACACTTCCAAAATTCAGATTTCACGGCGACGCGACGGTCGCGTCGCCGTCGCCGTGCACGATCGCGTCGCAGGGCGATCGAACTCTGAAAAGAGGCCTAAGACTTCGTGTGCTCTCTTCTTTCACCGAATTTTTCCCACAAAATTACCGATTTCAGAGCATGGCATCGTCTCTGAAACAAATGGTAGCCGGTGTCTAGAGATACAGGGTGCGAAGAAGAAAAGCACTGTTCGCCACAAATGGAATCACCACATTATCACACCTTCAGACATTAGGAGCAGCGGAGCGCTGGCCGAAATTCGTTAGTTGCTCAACAGCTGGGGAACAGCTGGCATTTAGCTGGCCAATGACAATCACGAGGCCAACAGTTGGCATACACTCGGCATGTCATTTAATGCCAGCGACGGACGGCTGGCGAATATGTGACAGTTGCCTTCAACAGTTGGGTGGATAACTGACATTCAGCTGGCAATTGGTAAATTACGGAGGCCGCGACAGCTGGGCTCATCCTTCGCATATCAAGAGCTTTCGCGGTCCGCTGGCGGAAAAATATGCCATGCTGGGCCTGAAAGCTGCGCTGATAACCTGCATTCAGCTGGCAAGGGCAGCTCAAACCCTTCAGTTACCGGAGCGTTATCCACCAATCGGCACATGGCTGGCGCATAACCGTCCAGTGGGCATCGCTTGGCACTGAGTCGTCACATGGCTGGGCACCTCGAGAGAGTTGACGACTACTCACGTTTTTAACATGTTATAGTTTGATTCCCTGATTTCACTGATAAGCCGAGCCGGTATGCAAGGCGATTCAGTCCAATGAGTGTTCACCCGGCACTTCGCTGATGTCGGCTCCTGGCGAAGGAGAAGGTGACCTGAAGTCACTCTACAGAGGCTGAAGCATATTTTAGGCAGCTGGAGGGGGCAAGTCCCCACGGCTGGGAGGTGGGGTGAGTCCTCCACTCCTCAGACCGTTGCGTTGGCGATCTCCTACTCAACGATCTGCGGTGGAGGGACCCACTCGACTCATCGGTCTGCCAAGAGACCGGCGGACCGCTGGCAAATGATTGTCTCAACAGCGGGCTGCCAGGTACTAGCCAAGAGACTGCCATAGCGGTCGGGCCAATGTCCTGGCGGACGGCGGGCAGGGTTTTGGCGTACTGCCGGCTGGATGGCTGTCCGACACCGGGCATGGTTTCTGCTCGCCAAGCAAATGTCGCCTGTCCGCCAATCCCAATGTCTGGAGTTGACGTAAACGGAAGTCTCCGGGAAACGGGTTACGCCAGGATTTCTCAGTTGGGCGTGAAAGGTCTACCCATCAGGAAATTTTCGGAACGCTACATTTTTTTCCGCTTCGGCTGAAAACTTTTCTGGGGGTAAATTGGTATACTGGAAGACCAATCTGGGGTCAGTTCCTTTGATATTTCGGAGGACACCAGTAGCCCATGGTAGATATTAAACCGTATAGCGGGTGTAATCCCAGTATTTTGAGAATCGATAAATATCTCTGACAGGAAGCTTTGGAACGGAACTGAGACTTTGATCCAATCTTTCACATAACATGCTCACCGCAATCTAGAAGACCACCAAAAGCCGAGAAAATTTGTCCGGGTGGAATGTTTAGGAACCAAACCTGCCAATGTATTCTGGAAATTGACAGTTAGACTCCAAAATCGGTTATTAGGACCCCCGATTACCAACCACACGAAGAAGTTTTGTGATCTAGATTCGGTAATTTCTTGCTGACTCCTTCCTGACCACATTCTTTTGCCCTGGTTTGGAAGGCAAGGGCGTGTTCACGATCAATATCATATTTTGAGCTAGACTTAAAAAATGGGGTTGTTGGGGAATAACAAGCTATTGGATAGTAAAGAAACAGCGATGGAAAGCGCTCAGAATAAGCTTTTAAAATAGCGGTTCATTACATTGGTACAGGTTCAGATTGCGGCCGAGCTTTTATGCGCCCTGCTTGCTAGTATCTGCAAGCGCGCTCTAATCGGCGAAATGTGCGCGAATCGATCAGGGCTGAAGGTGGCGGAGCTTCTCGGCAATTACTGCCGTCGAAAAAGGTAACCGCGGAGCTACAAGCTCATTAGAACGGGGAGGGTGGGCGGGCTATACAGGCGTATTGGGCTAACGAAATCTTCTACATCGCCGCCGCGTTTTTATGGATTTCGGGCCAGTGTTCGTCGCTTTCTTCCACTCTATCCCCCCAAGCATCTGCCAGCGTAGTGTTGTACAATGAGAACTCAAAAGCGAAATTCATCGTGAACACTGGCTTTAATCTAAGTTGGCTCACCCAAATGAGAAAAACAACAGCCCGTAACTCCGGGTCAAAGCAGATCCAAACATGAAGCTGAGTCGCCCAATACTGCTTTCTCCTAGTCAGAACTTCAGCAACCACGAGCTGCAGGTTGACGAAAAAGTTCATGCTGAGACCGTAGTTTTGTTATTCGCAGTACACCATGAAATTCTGTTTCTTCAATTCCGAGCTTATCTTAGAGAGTACACGCTGATCAAGACGGTGTCTCTAGAACGGTTCGGAAACTCCTGTACGGTGTTATGACTCTTTGAAGACTCGTGCATGAATCTCCAAGGCGAAAATTCGGTGAATGAGTCGCCACGAGCACATAAAGCCAAGGCTGCTCGGGTGATTTCGTGGCGGAGTAAGGCCCTGGTCATTGTTGGATGAGCCGACGATTCCAGCCCGGTCGATTACACACAGAAAGCATCTCAAAATGCCGGGATGCGAAAATCCAAAAATCACCCGGGTGTATCTCCGACACCCAACAACACCCACCAACACTAGCCGACACCAGCTCGGCTCAGATACGTATGAACAACATGGCGAGGGAGGCTGAGAAAATCACCCGGTGTATCCAGCGACACCCCCCAACACCCCCCCTACCACCCAACACCCGGTCGATAATACGTATGACCAAAATGATGGGGTGAGGTTGGGGAAAACAGGATCAGGCAGACCGTTGTCCAGGACCTCGACGAATTCTACGTCCCCTCCTTGAAGATCAAAATTTCTGAAAAATGTCTGAAACGTCCTTTCTTAGGTCCTAAAAAAGTTTAAGTTTTTGTGGTCAAAAATTTCTAAAAAAAAAAATTATATCTCAACCTGGGATTTTTAAAAATAGTTACTGCACCTCTTATCCGACTGATTAGCCTCGAGGAGTGTAGCTTTGAGCTGCCCTTGAGCAACAGCATATGTATTGGGAAAGAAGTAATTAACTTTGGAGCAGCAATTAAAAATCCTTGTTCCTTGCTTGCACTGTGTTTTGTCCTAATCTGGATCGCGCAGTAAGCTAGCAAAAAGTGAGGAATGATTCAAAAATGACGCAATAGGGCTAGCTTGAGCTTTGGTGCAATAGGGGCCGATAGGAATCTCTTTTGTAGTGGAAGGGAAATTACGGTGGAGGGATGTAGGAACGTTTCCTAAATTTTGATGGATTCCAACTTAATAGGTAAAACTCTCTAGCATTTCCCGAGCATTATTCGGGGACGTTTTTGGACTCTCTATAACAGCTCACTAATCATAAGGCTTCACGACACCCGAGAGTGCAAAACCTCAGTTAGAGCTGGGGGCCACTCTGGGATACACGGGGTATCGAATTTCTAAGCATTTTTGATGGAGTTTTTAGAAGAAAAAATGAGTGACCTAGCAACCATTTTTGACGGGATAAGGAAACCCCCAACTAGGTTCGCATCGAGACTCTCCGGGTGGAATTGGAATCCTTCTGTGGAGTGCGAAAACCTTTCTACAGATTCAAAAGTTTGTTTCCCAAATGTAAGTATTATTCAAACAGAAGTATTGGCGAGCGCGAGTGGGAGAGGAGTGCGTCACCGGAGGGGTTTTCTGGCAGCTGTACTGCCAACTGTTCCCGCAAAACCAACCACCGCAGGTGGCGAACGCGGCTTCTAGCAAGCATTGACGCGCGATATTTTTCGGTTATTGCTCGCCGCAGTGGTAAGTAAAACCCTTGCTCCGGAACGTTCTGAATAGGGGAGTTTCCAAAGCGAAATCGTGGGAGTGAGTAGAAGGTGTAGGCCAAAGATGGGAATTTTACTAACTTAGTATGTTAAGATTGCTCTTTCTGAAAAAATACAGTTGTCCAATTTCGGCCAGAAAGGGCACGGTTTTGGACAACGGTTTTGGGACAACGGCTAAACGTGGTTTAGACGATTTTCTACGTGATTTTAGGGTGGTAGGAGGGGGTGTTAGAGTATCAGTTTATGGGAAATTTCATGAAGAATCTGGAATCTTTTTCCAGAGTTTTGAAAATTTGAATTTTTTGGGGGACGTACGTTGTCCAAATTTCTGAAGTAGAAGAATTTAAGCTGTAATAGACCCGATTAATGAATGTAACTTGTCTCAAAATTTGTTTTACGTGCTGAAAACTTGAATGCTGCTCAAAATATGTATGTATGTCTATTATATAGTTATGTAAAGATACTTCTTTCCTGACATGTACTGTTGTGGTGCTGTACTAATGTTCTCTATTACACTATGTGAGTACAAACACGTCCGACCTCCCTGTTCCACGATCTGTTTTCTTCTACAGAAAGAGACGCAAACTTAAAACATCCTGACTTTCTAGAATTTGATGCAGAAGATGTCAGATGCAAATAGCAGCAACTCTGACCGGGCGCTAGTCAGAATGAATGGAGAAAAACCGACTAGGAAGGAAAACGCCGGAGACCTTATTGGATTTCCTCATTCCTGAGCCGCTAGTGAAGTCGAAAATTATGGAAAGGGGCGTGAAACATGGTGGTCTTCAAAAGGCGGTCAGACTCAGACTCAGACCCCAAGCGGAGAGCCTATATATATGAGCCTAAAAATGTATACCATATCTCGCTTCTTTAGGAGAAGTAAGATCTGCACGAATTATGCAGAAGAAGTCTTTTCAAGCACAGTTACCTGAAAATCTCGAAACTTGTGTCTAACAAGGAAGGTCACTTGAAGAAGGTTGCAGTTCCAACAGAATGCAGCTTTGTAGAACCAAAGCATTCGAGTGGGGACTTCGAATTTACCTACCTAGCTGCGCTCCGCTTCTCTGGAGTTATAGTGATAGGTTGAAGTAGGTAAACGACTTTTACTTGCCATAACCCAACATCATAGCCCAAAAACTTAAAAATGCCACATGTTGGTGTTCAGCGCCCTAAAGGACCACTCTGTACGATGCTTGAACTGGAAACTTTTCTTCAGTTTCTGGAGTCTCGGAGGGAGCGGAGCTCAGGATTTGAGAGGCGCCGGGGAAATCGACAGCTTTTTTATTTGGGAAATTATTTGAGGTGCTTAACACGCTTTTGTGGTTTATTTGCAGTTTCAAGAAAGACCAAGGTGCATTACTGTGGGCATAATGACAATTAACTATGCAAACTCACAAATAAACACCTACAACTCAGTCAAGAGAAAACGAGCGCAGCTAGTGTAGCCGAATTCGAATTCTTCGCCAAAATTGATTGTTCTTATAAAGTTGCATGCCGTAAGAAATGACCAATTTTTCCTCTCAGAAAGCAGCGACGCAAATACGTTAGATTCAGTCTGTTTGGGGAAGAAATTCGATCAGCTCCGTCGCGTGCGGGTGCGGAGCGAGGCGGTAAATAGCGAAAGAGGGTGGGGAGAAGGAGAAGCGCGTACGCGCACAAGCGCTCGCGATGAACCGGGCGAATATTCCCATGAAATAGAGGGTATAGCTCGCACTTCGAAGAGTCAAGTAAACGTTCTCATTGGGCTCAGGAAGAAGGAAATGAATTGTTTGCCCGTGGAACAACTGGGTTAGACAGGGTAACACTAGAAACTGATCTCGGTTGGAGCAATGAGCATAAGGTAGATTTTCCTAGAAATGCTAGTGCTATTGCGCACCAGGAACTTTTTCGTAGGATGAGCAATAAACGAGTGTATAATAGACAAACAGCAAACAACTTGAAGATGTGCCAAATTCAAAAAACAACTCCCACGTATTTGTTCAGACTCTACTTCCCTTCATGAAACGCTATGATTAACTGAACCAACGGCGCCACACTAGCCATGCCACAAATGCATAATGCACAGATAGAACTTGCCTGAGCCGATAGTTCTGGATGGATGGGAAAGTGAGTCAGAGAAAGACATTTACGATAAAACAAATCATGGCGTATTTCGTTGTGAACTCATCCTGGAGTTTGATCATGACACAAACATTATCAGATTTAGGCGTTTTCCTGAGCTGCTGCGGTTAGGCCTGCGATTCGGTGATCCATCATTTTGAATATGCCAGTTGAGAGAACCCGAAAATATTTGTGATGCCAATTTTAGTTGTTCTGAAAGCAGCATACGAGTATGCAGACTTTCGTATCCTTTTTAAAGGATTATGGGAGACTTGGTATTCAACACGACACATAGGCGGAGAAAAACAGAAAACGAGATCGGAAATCATGAGTTATATTGAGGCGGTTTCATTTCATTTGGCTACTAAACGAGGAAGGGTTGACAGCTTCGTAAGTATATGATTTCACAATTACATCAAACAGGCTTTTCCAAAATTCAAAACATAAACAGAAAAGTTTGTCTTCAGATACAGTGTTCATCTATTGAAGAAAATATTGCGCAAAACAGTTTCAGTTAGGGCTAGAGGAAAAGTAACGAGAAACAGGGAGTTGAATAATAAAAAGTACGGCCACAAAAAAGATTTTGTTGTCACCGCGATTCTACTGAAAGTACTGCTCTGAGGAGTGAGACTACGACATTTAGTGTATTTGTGGGTTTTTCCCAACTTCTTCGTGAGCTCAGCTCTACCCGGGAACTAAAAAATCGTTTCAGTGAATAATCTCAAAATTGAAGACTATCTTCAACTTCGCCTCCAGAGGCAGTGTTAAAGGTGAACTTCGGTCTTGAGTATTCAGTGGGACACTGTTGGGATAGCCCTCGGAGGCAGATCATTTGTGGGGAAGTTCCCGAGATCGACGACGGAGTTTCCCTCGATACAACTGGGAACTTCTCTTGGTTCGGAAGGAGGTGGAGGGGCTTCCCGTCAGCAGAGTGATAGAGGAAGTTCCCACAACAGATCTTTTCCATTGTGTCACGACATCATTGGATTCAAGCTAGGCACAAAAACAGAGAACCGATTCTGAGGTTGAACTGTGCCTTTAAAGGCACAGTCCAACCTCAGAATGGTTTCTCTGTTTTTGTGCCTAGTTTACAGAACCGTTCCACGCTGATTCCAATGTTGCCTGTTTAATCGTACAGGACCCCTGGGAACGGAGTTCTGGGCCGCTAAAAAATTGTACTGCGGAAGCGTGGTGGACCAGTTGCCCGAGGATTGTACAGTGTACCTCAGCACTGCCAGTTCAGTCCGCAAAGTGCACCCTGATTGCGAAATCTTGCTGCGGCGCGGTTGCGAACATCCTCAGACAAGGATGTGGGATCACCCGGGCGCTTTTGGCCTTTGGTGCCCGGGTGATCCCACCGCCCGGGTAATCCCACATCCCTGTCTGAGGATACTCGCAACCGCGCCGCAGCACGATTTCGCAATCAAGCGCACTTTGCGGACTGAACGGCAGTGCGGAAGTGAAGAATACCTTCCGTCATTTGCAACCGATGTACGCGAGCCGACCTGAATAGAGAGTGAGGCTGAGAATGAAGGAAAGAACGTGGCTAGTAATCGTAAAACATCGCTCATTTCGTCACTATTGAGCTTGAATGATCGTAAAAAGGGGCGTGCCAAAGTGGCTCCCTGATGTGGGCGACCCAGGGTGGCTTCCACCTATAACTCGCTTATTCTGGAGGAACTGAGAGCTCGCATTGGCTGATGCTATATGAGGAGGGGTTAAATTGCAATACGGTGTCGCTTTGTCAGTTTTCTGTGAAATTATTCCTTTTGTTTTGAAATGGTGCTTTTCCTTATGTATCATTGGCTTTCAGGCTCGGACGAAGGCTTGATTGCCGAAACGTTAGCAGAATAAAGCTGAAAATTCTCGGTCTACTGCTCAAGAATACAACTATGAGGTGGGTCTATCTCAGAGTCACATATATATGAATCTCAGATTTCGCTCCTGAGCTAGAACTGTGCCTTTAAGTCCTACATGATTTGACGAACTGCGCGAACACGAACTGCGCAGTATCCCGCCCCGAGTAACGTGTGCTGCGAAGTCAAAACATCAGTTACGGCAAACAACCAAAAATCGTCCTTCGTAGCGATTAAATAATGATCATCTGTTCATAGCGATTTCCGCTCTTGAGTTTTCCACTTACAAGGGAAGTCTTTAGAGTGGGTAACGCATCTGTCAAAACGACAAGTATCGTTAGTATCTCTTGTGGCTCCATAGAAGAACTGCGCAGTATACCGCCCCGAGCTTCAGGTTCCAAAAAGTTACAAGCTTGAAAATAAATAAATAAATGTGTTCAACGCCCAAAACTACCTCCCTGAGCAAAGTTTGAGAGAAGGCACACTTTCCATACTTTGTCCAAACTGACAGCGTTTTGGACTTGTATGGATTTTTTGTTGGGCGTTGATTTATACCGATTAAGAGGCTCTCGAAGCGTTTTAGAAAAAATGTTCCAGATTTGACTTCAAACCCTTCCAGGGTGGTTTTTCGGGAGCTAATCACGAATCTGTGATTTGTAAGTGGATTTTCCAAAGTTTCGACTAATTTCGTTCGAAGCTTCCCAACCGGGGAAAATTTCCACGATAGATGTGTCTCAAAATCATTCTCTGAGGGTTATTTGGAGTGCTAAACACGAATCCGGAGTCCGTTTATTGATTTTCTGCAGATTACGGCAGATTACGGTGGGTATACGGTAGTTTGGTCAAAATCTTAGATTTTAGTCAAAATTCGTATACGGGGGTAATTCTGCGCCCGTAGTACACCCCTCGTACGCTGAGGTGAGCTCACAGCACGCGATCAACTTATGCAGGGAGGCAGGGCCGCATTCATCACACCGTCGCATGGGTTGCGATGGCAGGTCTCTCTGCGGGCGGAAATGGTGGCCACCCGGCTGGTTCGACGCACTTGGAGTGTAGACTATGTCAACGAATACTGGGAAAACGAATATTCGGCCGAATAAACGAATATTCGAATATTCGAATAATTCGATTATTCGGAGAAGTCAATTTTTCGAATAATTCGTTTATTCGAATATTCGGAGAAGTCAATTTTTCGAATAATTCGTTTATTCGAATATTCGGAAAAGTCAATTTTCCGAATAATTCGTTTATCTGGAATATTCGGAAAAGTTATTTTTTCGAATAATTCGTATATTCGAATATTCGAAAGACCCAATATTCGAATATTCGGCCGAATAAACGAATAATTTCAGAAAATTAGAGAGCAGAGTCTCCGGCACATGTCCATTTTTGCTGTTCAGAGATGAAATGCCTCCAATCAAACTGGTAGAAAGGGATGTTCAGAGACCTAATGGTGTAGTATCTCGCTCACCACCAAAATTCTGGCGAAAAGTATTCGATACTTTTTTAAATCTCTTGGAGTAGGTCCCATACAGATTCGAGCGATGTTCCAGAAACGCCTACCGTACACTGTTTGAGTATTATGTAATACTCAGCCCTCATGAATTTAGGTCAATCGATTTTTTTTTCGAGCCAGTTCGGATATTCAGACACCAATCTAACATTTCATCCCACTTTTCTTTAACATTCATCTTTCCCATTTTTTCACCCACCAATTTCATTATGAAATGCGCTTGTATTCCACTCAAAACCCTCAAATTAGAACTTGATTTCTTTCAGGATCGGAAAGAATCCGTTTGATGCGTGGTATTCTCTGTAGTTACTAATATTCTGGAAGCAGGGACCGCGCCTATGCGTTAAAAGCATTTAAGGTTCGTTTTTTTTCTATCCTCGCCGTTTTTCCATGCTCGTCTATTTTTCACACAATAATTTTAGGGCTTTGAAATGAAAAAACACAACGGCACAAGGCTTTGGCCGGGATTCATGAACGCAAAAAACCATGGTAAGTTTGCTGAGGGCTAAACTTAGCCTCGATCTTTGAAGAGAAGCCCTATTCCCTCAGCAAACCTACCTGTAGCCCAAGATATGCCATTCAAGAATTCCAGCCCTGGTTGACCCTACGAAACAGCGTTTGAACCCGGGTCGAGAGGGCTCTTGCGATCGTCTTAGGTGGAATCTCGAATTTTCTAAATGGCCCAAAAATTGAGATCAGTGATTGAGTGTTCATGAAATCCTCCTCATGGCAAGCGAAAATCTAGAAAAATCACAAAAATCCCTTTGAGCCACCTCAGATTTCAATTTCATTGGACAAAACTTCTTATACCCCTAAATCCGAGTTTTGGTTAGACGACAACCCTACCGAAACCTGGCTCACTATTTTGAGGGTAAATTATTGTACCTCTCTAGACGCGTAAGGTTTAAATTTGTTTTATTTCAGGCTCTAAATTATATTGTGTTCTGTGGCTGCTACTTGACGGTTATTCTTTATATATTGCGGATACTGACGCCTACATTTCCGCTAACAACGGTAAGGTATGTGAATTTTTATCATTTTAGAGTATGTTGCTTCATTTTGAATATATTCCCACTTCCGCTGCTTCTTTTGGGCGTTGAAAGACCAAAGGTTCGTGGATCTCAAGCGAGAAAATGAGGAGTGTCCGCTGGTGGCCGGTTGCCCCAGGGTCAAGAGGTAAAACCAAGCCCAAATATAACATTTGGAGCAAGTTTTCAGAAGTTTGCTGCTCGTTTTTCTGCTCATCAAAAGCATTCTGCCGACTCACGGTTCCCTCTCCTCGAAAGCAAAGGAGTGTTAGTGCCTTAGACGTGAATTTTCTGCGGAAGGTTACATTTCCAATTTGAACCCAATCCTAAGTATCAGTCTAGAAATTTGTGGCGCGGAGCGAATTTCTGTTTAGATTTGCCCAAACATTTCGTCCTGGCTAACGAAACAACCACGCATTTTAAAGTACTAGGCTTACTCACGTAACACAATCCTAACTGTACGTGCGATTCAAGTAATTGCTGAACTCAATAATCGGAGAAAAATAGTCCAACCGCCGAATCTTGCCTCAAGCTCGCCTTAATTGCGGTGTCAGAATTTCAAGATATTAAAACGCGGGTGCAAAACTATTTGATGGGGGAGGCACTCAAGATGTATGCATCGAAATAAAAGTTTCTCACGATATCAGGCATCAGATAGCCTTATCATACTTTGTTCTCCTGAAAACTCCATGGAGTAACTTATTTTGACAGCGGTATCATTCATCCTTCACGTTATCCCGAGTGCCCCTTTGGTTTTGCACTATAACGCGCTCCGCGGCTAATCAAAGGTCACTGTAGCCAAAGATTCTGGGTGCTAAATCCGTTTTGGTGCCTTGTGGCTTGGGGGGCACCGTTGTATCGCAATTGGCCGCGCCCTTTTTTCCGTGCCGCAATGGCTCTCTTGATTTTGGCAGGGGAGGGAAACCCCGGGTAGGTGCTCAAATTTAGTGCGGCACGGTGAAATGGGCGTGGCCATATGCATCGCTCCACGGTGGCCCCCGAGCCACATAGCACCTACGTTTTAGAATGAGACGTTGGAACATTTTGCCGGAAATCCGGAAAATTTCTTTGAAAAAAAGTGCATAGATCACAAATTTTTTCAATGTTTTCAAAGTGTTTTGGTCGCAAATCTGTGGAATTGTCTCTGATCCCGAATGATGATGTAATCACCATAAGCGGTCACCGACTATTGTTGCCACCAAGGGTTACCCTCTAAAATGACATAAATTTCCGAGAAATCTTGAGAATTTTACGAAGCTTTTCTTACGATCTTCCTTGCATGAGTAGCAAAATTTCAAGAAATGTCATCAATTTCCACGAGCCTGAATCATATCCGTGCCACACTTTGTACGACCCCCCCACACACACATCCGTTATGGCTATCTACTACCCTAGTCGGCGCGAAGAAAAACAAAGTGCTGTACTAAAAATGGTGAAGGTCATGTCGGGTTGGTAATTGAAAGGAGATCAGCTCTCTTGAGGATTTTCGTGAGGAAAACTTCTTAACAGAGATCGTCTTTTATTACAACCCCGGAACCCCGAAAGTTTGAGAAAACGGCAAACAGCAGTTGGCTTGGGTGTAACCTCAACCCACCTCTAGCCGTGGAGCGCGCTATTCGCCGCGGAGCGTGCTGTTGTGTCTTGGAAGTCTAACACCGCATTGAATTCGAGTTCAAGGATGAGATTGGGTATTGGAATTGTTGATAATATCTTTGCGGACTGAGCGTGGACAGTAATGGTTCTGTCCAACAATGTTAATGATTTCCTTTCATAGCGTGAAACTCGCTGATCTGCATCGGTTATTATTTGGGACGGGGCACTGATTGGATTGGCAATATTTTTTCAAGTGACATGAGTTCAAAGTAGACTGCAGTAAGTATGGCGTATTCGTTTTCTAGGCCTCCAAGTATTTTTCGAACACAATCCAACCCCTAATATTAGCATTGAATTCAACTTCCTTGTGGTGTTAAAGTTCTATGATGCATTAGCGCGCTCTACGGCTATTGCTGCATCTACTGAAGCAATGATTACCAACGGTCGTTTGCCTTTTTGGGAATGTCTGTGGAATGAAGCACGTCAGTCTATTTTGCAGAAGCTATGAGGTAATGGTAGGTATTTCAGAAAATCTCTTCACTCCACTAGTCACAAAGCATATTTATCCAGAGAACAGCGACGTGAACAATGGACATGGCTCTCGGAGAGTGCAAGTTCATTCCCTATCAGAAACACCCTTAGAATTCTCCTGTGTTGGCCGAAAATCTCCCCCCCCCCACTTCGAATATCCAGTTTTTTAAGAATTGACGTCATCGTCTTTGCCCCGCGGGACAGCAACCGTTTGACCCTGCGCGTAGGGTCTAAGCACCGAAAGAGCACAAAACACGTCGGGAGATCGCATAATTTCGTACTTCATGTATCCAGCAGGGCTAATTGTCGTATTTCCCAGTTTTCTTCTGTTTCCCACTATTCACCGATCCCGTTCGTGTGATGCTTGTGGCAGAACTTCGAAAATTAGATACCATTGAACAAGCATCTGACCGAATTTGTCTTCGAGCGAGGTCGTTCGACAACACCGATTTTGGCACCTGGGATCTTGACCTACCGTAATCTTCGATTAGCCGCGGAGCACGTTACTGATCATGGAACCCAAACATCGCATTTAAGTTTTGTTCGAGACAGATTAAAACCTGTGACTGTTTTTCCTCTTAGCTGAGTCCTCATAGCATTTTTATTGCAGAGTTAGGGTGCTGTTATATGAGTCAGTTGTTCTTGGCTGCATATTATTCTTTAATCAAAACTCATGCGAAAGTATTTTAACTAGGAAACAACTGTTCTGAGTCGCAGTTTTCTAGGTTCGTTACCTAGGACTGAGCTCAAATCGAGGATATAAATTCTTTGGGGAAAACTCAGGTTGTAGGTCCTTGAAACTGTTCTTATCATGAACGGTAAGAGGAACCCCGTGTTTGCACGAAGCTTTTTGTGAGCGAAAAAAAGATAGGCGAGCGAGTTCTGACGCTTTCTATGGACCATTTTGGATGGTGGATGAGAAATTTTTTCGCACATCACACTCTAATCAATTTCGCACTCAAGGGCTTCAATAGGGCTCCAATACCTAGGAAATTTTGTGAACATTCCGCGCTCGCGTTAGAACCTATGAAAATCCCAGCAATGAATGAAATTTCGGTGCGGGTGCGAACTTTTTCTCCGAGGATTCGTTGGTCTCACCAGGCGGATCGTATGTGTGACCTTCAGGTCAAACAGCAAGTTAGATGGTGATTTCTTGTAAACATCGCTAATGTTTCTATATTCAGAGCTATTCTTGAACGTGTTTTTGGCCTTATTCTATTTTAAGTCATAGAATCTTTGTGCTACTGAACATGAACATTGGTGCTGTCATAGTACGGGGGGGGGGCTATGGTATCGCGCTTCGCCACGCCCATTTTTCCGTGCCGCCGCCCAATTTGAATACCAACACTGGGTTTTCCCCTCCTTATAAAATCGGTAGTCTTCGCGGCACGGTAAAAGGGCGTGGTCAAGCGAGATACCATGTTGCCCCTCCCCCCCTGCTGGGAGATACCACCCAGCCATTTCTAATAGTGGTCGATGGAAGCTGAAAGCTTGAAATGTAGCAATTATAGTTATTCACTCGCTAAATAATTGAATTTTGATGAAAACTCGTTATCGAGCTGAAGATTTTTTTTTATTATAGCCTAGCTCTCTCATTTTGAGCCGGTCGAAGTAAGGCTTATCGGGCTCATCATGTCGAAATTTCATTATCACTGTTATATTCAGCCATTACTGACTGCTCCGCTGCTTGCTCCGCCCCGACTCATCCGAGAAAGCTAGACTTTGCGATTCATATGCACAAACCCCTTACCTTAGCGAGATGGGGGCCACACCTCTTTTGATCTAGGACAGCGTCATGCCTTTCTCCCATTTTATGTATGAGGCAGTGTGACATTCTTGATCGATTTGTTTTATCGATTGCATTCGTTAACCCTCCCTCCGCGTTTTTTCCGAGAGTAGAATTCCTTCGAATAGCTCGCCACATTCCCGAAAACAAGCTTCAAATAAACGTTGTGAAAGTCTAGGGTTGCATTGAATTCAACGTTTGACGTGCTCCAGAACGTCACGAAACGTTTGTGTTGCAGATGGCCGATTGGTGGAGTCTGTATAACAGATCAATCGCCAAAAATGGAGAACGATTCGCTACTTGTACCGTTTGCGGGAAATCCCTGAAGGTGCCGAAGTCTGGAACTACCACGAATCTCTTAGAGCACCTGCGGAAGAAACACTCGAAGGAACTCAAAGAAGTCGTGGCCGCTTCTCGACAAAATTTGTCGAATCAGCAAAATGAGCTGCGCCATCAATCTTCGCTAGAGGATGCATTCAGTAGAGGTCTGACCGCCACACAGAAGACGATCGCAACCAAAAAGCTGTGCAAGATCACCGCGATTTCATCCCTTCCGATGCGCGTGATAACTCTGGACTGTTTCAAGGAGTTCACAGCTACATTGCATGGAAGCTACGTCCCACCATCCTACAACACCTTCATAAAGCTACTGGACCAGGAAGTGAAAGACATCGATGACGGACTAGTGAGGCATTTCGGAGGTAACAACGGAATGATTGCAATCACTGCGGACGGTTGGAGAGCAGCAAACGGAACCGTTTCTCTTCTTGGAGTGACAATCCACATGATGTCACAGTCTCTGTCTGATCGTAGCAACGCGGTAATTGATTGCGTTCCACTCTGACGACAAAAGGTAGAGCTTTCAAAATCGTCGACGCGATCGCAGTGAATCTATTTCTTTTCAGCCATGACGCTCACTCGTTTGCTGAAAAATAAAGGAAAGTTTATCGAGACATGAGATAAAGTCATCGAATGTTATGTGCATAGTGGCCGATGGGGCATCAGTGATGAAGAAAACTGCTTCACTTCTAGATTTGAAATAGTGAGAAACCCTCAATAATTTTTGTCGCCTAAGCTCCTGCTTACTTCTCATTTGAGCTTTCAGTGTCCATTGTTGTGCTCATGTGATAAATCTCGTTGTGCAAGGAGCAATGGGAGCGGTACAGCCCAACGTGGTATTGAGCCGTCTCAAATCGGTCGTTTCTCGACTGCATCGGAGCGAACCTCTCAGGGGTGCATACACGAGGTACATCTTTAAGAGGCGAGAATTCCCATATTTGCTCACCGCTAATACCTAACGTTTGTAGGTTTCTTGAGGGAGCTGGTTTAGCGGTTAGGATCCCTCCGAGCGACTGTCCCACAAGATGGGGATCGACTTTCTTGATGATTGCTGAAGTTCTTGAATCAGTAAGGTCTCCAAGGTTGCTGATCCCAGGGCATTTCTCTTAAAGATGTTCAGATGCCGGCCTTCGAGAAATTGCTTTCGCACATGAACCTCGACCCATCGGATGGAGAGGACCTTCGCCTCCTCGAGTCAATGCGACGTTTGCTGGAGAACTATGACTATATGACTAAACTTGTAATATTTCATACTCTACCTTAGTGGTTACACAATTTCCCAGCGCACCGATTTCTCTTTAAGGTTTGCTCCCAGAAGTCAGTAGTCTCGCTATACATCGCTGTGGGAAGAATACTCATAAAAGAGACGAAAAGGTGGATTTGAATATCATACGCGCGCTATTATCAAAAATCCATGCGATTGCTTGCTGAAGGCTTATCTTTTAGAATCACTTGTGATTTGAGAAAACATGGAAAGGATTTCGGAGAAGCCCTCGTGCAAGAAGCTGAGAGATATTTCGGGCAGTGGTTCGACGACCCTTTTCTGCAAACCGCTGCATTATTAGATCCACGATTCGCTTATCTGGATTCAGTGTTGTCAGCAGCTTGCTGGAAAAGCGTTTCTGAGGAGCTAATCTCTACATTAGGTAAGGTTTATACTGGATCAGGACACTTTCTTCCTCCCTTCCCCCGTCGTACATCTTTAGCAGTTTTAAAGTCGCGAATTTTTTGATGCGAGTCAATTATGGGCTTTGAGCGACCTTGTCTTGGAGCTATTACAGCTTCTTTCTGGTGTCCCATCCATAATTTGATTAGGGGCCCAATTGTCTACGGTTCTTCATCAACCTCTCATTGCGCGCCTGAAATCTCACAACTCCCCACAATCCTGTCCACACCTATCTAAACTTAGCTTTCGTTTTTGACTTGAATACATATTAGAGTAATAGTGTAACGTTTTAAACACTGATGAATGAGTGAGCTAAAAATATGAATGCATTACATTAGGACTCCATGACTATGCTCATACTGGTTTCTAATCTGAATAATTTAGTCGACCTGAATGACTCGCAGAGCGTCTGTGAGCTAGAAGTCGCGCAAAACGACCCGATGGAAGAATCGAATGAGCAGAGTAAATCCGCATGGGATAGTTTGCTGGCGGACACAGATGAGTCAAAAAAACACACACGCCCAACGACAAAGGAGGGTGAAGCTAGAGTGAGGATGACCCAAATTTTTGTAGCGTTTTCGTGAGACTTTGATGAGATTACACTCAACATTGGTATTACAGATCGAGATACAGCAGTACTCTCTTCTACTACAGCGGGCCCGCCCTTCACGAGAATGCGATATTGTTTCTTGGTGGAAGACTCATCAAACTGATATTCCCATGATGGCCTGCGCAGCAGTCAAGTACCTCGCAGTTCCACCGACCTCGGTGGACTGCGAGCGCCTGTTCAGGTAAAAATTTCTGTTCACTAGGCTTTATAACAATATGTAAATTATCTACCATCGATGCTTTTAGCTTGGCCGGAATCCTCTATGGCAACAAGAGATGGAGTCGTTTATCTGGGCCAAGAGCGAGAACACTGTTAATGTTGAAAGCGAACTCCAATCAGGAGGTTGCAAGGTAGGCCTAGGAGTTTTTTTCACAAGTGCCTTGATAAAGCAAGGGATTGATTCATCAATAAATTTTAGAGAGTGCAAAAGCTGGAACCCCGAAGAAGCGGGTCGATATGGACGCGAAAGTGCAGTCATTTACGATGATTCTTCCGATTCGGAAGAAGAAGAAGAAGATACATGGAGTATTTCATCAGGAGCCGCTAAGAAGTAAGGATATCGGCCACCTCATGGATCTGCTTTATTTGGTGATCTCTTTTTAATCAGAACTGCATCTCTACTAAAGTGCCTCGTGTCATGAATTTTGCTTGACAGTTTTCATGTTCTGCTGAAGTTGCATGTTGTTATTGAGATTGTTAAATTGTTAGTTATTTTGAAACTGCCGGATAAAAAATGTTTATGGTAGATGTTGTTTAGAAGTTTCAAAAACTTTGTTCTTTTCGTTAAACAACTACTCATTGACAGTGATAAATGTTGGTTTGAATACTCTTATCATATAATGTGGAATGTCTATTTCGTTGAAGTACTTTGGCATAGCTTTGATCTATAAAATACTATACAAAAAAAGGTCAAGAAAGCTGGTGGTGCCGCGAACGGAGGTTCGATTATGCGTACTCGGTCCGTACTCCTTATTCGAATACACGCGATTCTGGCCGAATATTCGAATTATTCGTATTCGAATTACTCGAATTATTCGAATTTTCGGAGTAGTCAGTTTTTCGAATAATTCGTTTTTTCGAATATTCGAAAAGTCAAATTTTCGAATAATTCGTTTATTCGAATATTCGAAAAGCCAAATTTTCGAATAATTCGTTTATTTATTCGAATATTCGAAAGAGTCAAATTTTTCGAATTATTCGTTTATTCGAATATTCGAAAATTTTATTCGTTTGATATACTCTATTGGAGTGCGATGAGGGTCACCTCGCTTTGCGCGCAGCTGCTGGGGCAAGGAGAAATAGCGTGGATTGCGCGAAGACGCAGCGCGGTTGTCATTTGAGAGCCGTAAGTTGCCCCTCTGCAACTTACGGAGCTCGAATGACGGTCGTCGCAGTCCGCAATTTGGCGTTCCACATCCACGCACATTACGCCAAAATCACCCCCGAAATCGATTCTCTCAGAAATTTCGCGTCGTCTCCCCTTAGGAGATTGATCAATTCTACACTACTTAGTAAAGTGCTCGCATCGCAATTTATTCGCAAAAACTTTCACTCTCCGTGGGAACCGAACCTTGGCCGTGCTTCGTCACAATCTTCATCAACAAACACTAGGTCACAACCAGGGTGTGCATTTTCCGTTTACCGATTTACCGATTTTCCGGATTTGCTGGTGTTTTTCGGTAAATTTTGATTTACCGATTTACCGAATTTTTCTCGAAATTTACCGAAATTTTTACCGAAAAAATGAGTTTTTTTGGCCAATTGGCCTACTTCTTACTCGTATTTTAGGTGTTTGCTACTGTTAAGGCAGGTATTTGGCGCGATATCCTTCTTCATCCTTCTTTTTGTTACTCTTTTTAAACCTTTGGCTTACTTTTTGAATGTTCATACATACGATCTCTTCACCTTTTGAGTAACGTGGTTTTCCTTATCGAGATACTACTCCGAGAAATACATATTTTATTCAAAAATGTCAACGGGTTTCAAGGCAGCAGAGTCTTGAAGCAGATATTTCTGGAACTGGAAAAATTCTTTTCGAAGCCCCCGACACAACACAGAATCCACTGCAGTTCTAGAACGACTCCATTGTTAAATCATCGTACCCGCACCTTTGCTGCTGACCGATTTGTACTTTTACGCGCCTCCTGGCACAGTTGAGGCGGGAAGTATGTTTTCCTCAGCTGGCCTGATTTTGAGTGACTACAGAAAGGCTTTCACGACAGGAAATTTTGAAATGTTACTTTTCCTCGAAATCAACGTCCCGCTGATTGGGTTCAGCCGTTGAGCCCATTTTAATATTTAAAACTCACTCATTATTTGCACTATCCTCATGCACTTTTGAAAGTGATACATAAATATTATTGGTTATTTGTGCTATCCAATGGGATAGGCACCAGAAAGTCGAAGTCAGAATTTTTACCGAATTTTCCGTTTTTACCGTATTTACCGAAAAATAATTTCGGTAAAAGGTTTCGGTAAAAATTTTACCGAAAACAATTTTCCGCTCACCCCTGGTCACAACCCAATGGTTCATTCCTCCCAAGTTCTTCCTATTCCACCACTGACCTTTCTCACTGAAAAGGCCACCTCTTGCGTGCCATTGATTGCTCATCACACTGTCGGCCGACTGCACAGGTGCGCCGAGGCACCTCAGCGCGCGGTTGTCATATCATCTCTTGTCAGCGCAGAGGGGGTTATTACGGGCCCTGGGTGTAGAATACGAATTTAACGTTCGTTTGTCAATTTTCAAAACTAATATGGGTTTTGCCCCCTAAATGACATGTTACCTACCGCAACCAACAGTAAACCTCAACATTCCGACTAGTGGACTCCAGATTCGTGTTCACCACCCTAGATTATCCCTACATACAAGTTGTGAGCTAAATCCGAAAAAATTTTTTTAAACTCTCAAAAAATATTATATCTGATGCGTTTACCACTCTAAACACTTCCATTGTTGAAGACACAAGACAGCCAGAAACTTATTTTTCATGCTTTATGCATTTCTCGATGTGGGCCACACTTTGAACGCAGTGAAATTTCTGAAATCGTAAATCGTCTAAGACTCCCTACGGACATATGGGCTTTTGAAAATGCCTGTATTTTGAGGACGAAAATTTTGTGCACGAGTTGTCCCAGGCCTTTTTTTCTTCATTCGCAGCCGCATCACAAGAGCGAAACAGCAGGAGGAGATAGACCGGCAGAGTGAAGAACGAAGACGCGATTGGAATACATCTAGTTATCTAGCCGCTAATAGGTTAGAAAATAAAGAAAATGGGTGTGACCTGTGGTGATGGGGGAAGGGAGTCGGCCCGTGGTGGTCGTCTATAACCCACTTATTTGGAGAAATTGGGATCCCACTCTCTGCACGTATTATACAGGAGTGGTTCTCTACACAACTACGTACATGAAAATCAAATCTCAAAATTCATATCTGAGGGTGTACAATGACTTTAAAGGCACTGCTCACGATAAACTTCATCCTCGAATTTCCCATGACAAACGCTGCTCGTGGATCTCAGAAGCAGAACAGCGTCGAAGAAACGGGACGAAAAGCTATCTAGGAGCCGCAAAACGGCTAAGAAAAGTGGGCGAACCCCACCGCTTTGGGCAAGTCCGGCCCCTTCCGACCCTCGACGTGAACAATGGAACACTCGAGTTTGTGAGATGAGCGATGGTTTCCGATCAATAGCCCGTTCTTCCCTTTATTCCCAACTTCTCTCTTTACTCAGGTCAACTCGCATACATTGGCAGCAAAACACGGAAGTTACAAGCCTTGGACAACTCGTCCACCATGCTTCCATAGCTCAACTCTTAGGGACCACAACTCCATTTCAAGAAGGTCTTGTACAATTCCAGAGACATCATTGAAATCAGAATGGGACCGTTTTCATGATAGGAGATAAAACAGTAAAGGGATTTTCATCGTGAACACAGCCTTTAAAACAATGCGTTGGGCGCCACATGTAGTTGAAATCGTGGACAATCGGCGAAAAACGCACCTAAACGCCGTATATGAGTGAAATGAACTTTTAGTCTGGACTATGTAGTTTTCCGGTTCTTGATGGTTGTGACTGATAAAAAATAGCGTGATTAAGAGGGTAAGAATACATTGTTAACAACATTATTAGTTATGGTCAAAAGGGGAGAACGAAGCAATGCAAAGTAGAGTATATGCAAAAAGTGGGTTCACGAAAAAGTTCATTATCACATTAAACAGTTTGTCTGAGAGCAAAGAGGTGGGGTGAGAGAGAAACCCTTCTTGTATGGTTTCCCCTTTCGTTTTAGTGTGACGCATTGACAAGGTGGCTGGCAGTGCGGTGTTGGCGGCCTCACTGGAGAATGTGGTTTCGATTCGCGCGAGTGATCTACCGTCGCGGTCCAGTCCATTCATCAGACTAAAATTATTACGCGAACTCTACTTTTAGCGCGTTCTTCCCAATTTCTTCGGCATTTCGGCTCTACCCCGGAGCTAAGGAATCGTTTGAGTAAATTGTTAAAAAATTGAAGATTACCGTGAACACTGCCTCTAATCCGAGGGCCTTTCGGAGTGGAATTCTCACCGTTCTTCCCTCTACCGAGTTATAACGACCAAATCGATTTAATTCTCTTCGAGAACCTCTTCACCGATATGAGAGATAACAGGGGCGCCCAAAGGAACCGCAGCCTGAACATTGGAACACTCTTCTAGCAAGTTTTTTCAAACCTAAATTGGGCCCTTAGCCAACTTCTTACGACGCTGTTCTGCTTCTGAGGGCTATCACGACTGTTTCCCATCGATAACTCAAGAGCGAAGATTATCGTGAGCAGTGCGAAATGCAATCTACATTGCTGGTAAAGATTCAGAACTGTGATTACTACTGATGTGTCAGAGCTCAGAAATCTGAGAAGCTTCCATTCCAGAAGTCACAGTTATCAAACATTTCATCGACAATTTAATGATCCTTCTCGCTATTCAAAAAGGTCTCGTATCTGCAGAAAATGTTTTGTAGCCGTCAAAACATGGACACTCTCCGCAGCGATATCAGACCCAACAAATTAAGTGCTATCGAAATACATTTATTAAAGAAGTTGTTAAAAGGTAAAGGGAAGTCGTGCGTATCACTGCTATTATCAACCAATAAAAATTCGTATTTGGCGACTTTGAAGACCATGCGCCCAGAACTCGAGATATCCAAAGCTTCATCTTGATGCTCTAATCCGTCCCAGTGTGGTGCTTCGTTATTGCTCATAACTTGTATACAATTTTAGAAACATCGCGCATAGAAATTTCTAGGGAAAGATACTCACAACATGGCGAAAGCAACACGTAACTTATAGTCAAAGGTGGAGACTAGTGGGGACGAAAACGATGTCGTGTAGAAGTGTAGTAAACCATTAAGGAAATGCGATACTACTGTTGTATAAGGCGCTACTCATAATCGATATCATTGATACATATTATACGCTCTCAAAGCAGTAAAACTAGAGGATTAAGCATTTTCGGATGATCTTTTGATGTGAAATTCCATTCAAGCTCACAAGTCCACTAACACTTGCATGTGATTTTCTCAGTTGGATTTTAAGGATTTGCATACATCAGAATAGAGCTTACAGACGAGAAACACAGAAAGTTCGCAGCACCATTCGCGTAGATGATATAGATGGAGTGAGTTGTTGTGTGTAGTCGGCAAAAACTTAGACCACGCATTATCAAGGGACCAATAAAAGACCGTGATGCGTTCATGATAGTGGCAATAAATTTTGGAGAAACGAACTCAGCTAACGCCCCTTATCGTCCGGCGAAATCACTCCTCTGAGGGTTGCTCGACGCAAAGGACCAACACCCGCATTGACGAATCGCAAATGAGACTGAAAAACGCGGACTGAATGACAGATAAATGGACAACTTTAGAATGGAGGCCTTCCGACTGAGATTTCAACGAGTTTTTTTTTCAGCTTTTTGAGCGTGGAAAACCACCTGCAGTAGGGCATAGAATGAGGAAGGATGTGCTATGAAAATGGAAAAAAGCCAAAGTGTGCCCGGGGGATTTCGGAATACTCACAATCGATGGACAATAAAAGAGTGAGGACGTTTGTTGGATGAAAGTACAAGTGAGGATGGCATCCCAATTGATGTTGGAGCACTTGACTCAAGTAGAGATATGTGGTGAATGCTAGCTTCAGATGGATTGAGGGCAGTGATTAGCAAATCCATCAAACCCGTCCCTCTTGAAGTTATTCTCAACCCATAACTGTATTCTGAAAGATCTACACAAGGAAAAGCATTTATTCTCAAACAGGAAGTTGTAGGGATAAAGACTCATGTTTTGCGCCTGATTCAGAAGCTATCGCTTTCTAGAACGATTTTGAACTTAGAATCCGAGTAGGTTCTTCTCAGCTGCCCAAAACCAGTCTGAAAAAATGTATGCGTTATTCAGAGCCTGGCAGCAAGGCAAAGGAATTGTTATGGAATTTCGGAGTGTTTTGAAAATTGTTCCCCATTTCTCTCGAAACTCGTATGTAGTGGTAATATAGGGTGCTGGGGTCCGGTTCAGGGGTGTGCATTTTCTGCTTACCGATTTACAGATTTTCCGGGTTTACCGGTGTTTTTCGGTAAATTTCGATTCACCGATCTACCGAATTTCTCTCAAAATTTACCGAAATTTTCACCGAAAAGGAAAATTGGGTGTTTTTGCCCAATCGGCCTACTTTTTACGCGTATTTCAAGGGTTTTCTCCTGTTATGGCATGCCTTTGGCGCGATATACTTCTTCATCCTTCTTTCTGTTACTCTTTTTAACTCTCTGGGTTTAGTTTACTTTGTAAAACTCACTCATTACTGTGCTTCTCTGAATCTAATTCTGGTCCGCAATTGCGTCTCGACACGCTTTGAGGCCGCACGCGCTTGAGTCTGTCGAGTTTTTAGCGCCAAAGCCGACTCGATGCGACTTTTTTATACAGTTTTCTCCAAATTTTTCAGTTCCCAGTTTCCGCAGTCCACCTAGAGCGGCTGCGGTGCTGGAAACTCGTCCGACGGCAAAGCGTGCGGCCGCAAAGCGTGTCGGAATGCAATTGCGAACCAGAATTTGGCCCAGAGAAGCACAGTATTTGCACTATCCTCATGCACTATTGAAAATGATACATAAACATTATTGGTCATTTCTGCTATCGTATGGGATATGCACCAAAGTCGAAGTCAGAATTTTTACCGAGTTTTGTGTTTTCACCGTATTTACCAAAAAAAATTCGGTAAATTTTTTGGTAAGGTAATTCGGCAAATTTTCTTTACCGCACACGCCTGGTCCGGTTGTCGAAATTCTGAGGTTCGCTGATGGTTACGGTATGTGCAATGCTACTTAGGAGGCAAACACTACCTTAATAATTCGAAAACCAATAAATGAACATCAAATTCGTATTCAGCAGCCTCGAATAGCCCTCGCATACAAATTTTGAGTCAAATCTGAGACCTTGACCAAACAACCAAACTCCACCGTAATCGGTCGATAATCGACAAGTGGACCTCACAATCAGATTCGTCTCCTGCACTCCAAAGGAACTCCAGAGAAACAATCTGAGTCCCATCCAACGTAGAAATCCGAAAATCTCGGAAGTCGTGTTTCGTCGTTTCGCCCTCAAAATTTTTCCCACTGCGAAGCTTTGAACAACTTAAAGGCAGAGCTCGCGATAAAATGTGCTTCCCTTCTTTTCCTCTCTAAACCCTTTTCTGGGTTCAGAGTAAGAGGACCTATGTATAAGAAAAAAATCGCGAAAAACCGCTGTATTGGGCCAAATTCTAAGCATGAACTTTCTTGTCTTTTGATGGTGGACGAGCCCAATATCAAGAACATCAGCTAAATGAAATTTAATTTCAATCAATGAAAACTGACTCATCTAGTCAAAAACATTAACTGAAATGCTTGCTTTCATTGTTCAACTGTTCTTATTCGGTAGTTTTGCATTTATTTCTTCCTCTGAATGTCGATGATTTTTGTCTGCTCGGCATGAGACTGCGATCTTTTTGGGCGGCGCTGTGCACGTGTGCACGTGCCGGCATCTTTGGGCCCTAGAAACTCTAATTCTAGCCTGTTTTTCACCGCTCTATCTCCCTGGTTTTCGATTGCCTTTAAAGGCAGTGTCCACGATAAAAATCGCTTTCGAGTTTTCACCAGAAAACGAAGGTTTGGAGTCTGACTGTTTCATCAGTGAAGAAAGAATCATGAAAAAACGCTGCGAAACATAAAAAATCAGCTCTTCTTTATGGAAGCCACATTTCAACTGTGGATGAGTTGCGCGGGCATGGGCCTGAAGTAGACAGCGTTCGCAAATGCGCCCCAATGCTAAAACTCAGCCGCGCTCGCGCTCCAATGCTAATGTAGAAGCGGACCAAACTGTTCCTCGGAAAACTCGACCGCGAGCGGAAGGGCTGGCGCGAGCGGACTTCGGAGCCGCATGGAGCTCTTTCCGGCTCGTTTTCTTTCGTTCTTCCGACCCCACTGCTCCAATGAGATCCTGAACTTTCGATTTTCTGCCAAAAACCGAGGGCGAAATTTATCGTGGACACTGCCTTTAAAGGCACAGGACACCCGAAATTGCATTTCTCGATTCTCATGCTGATCTTGGAGAGAGTCACATACTGATCACAGCGGTATCTCTGAAATCGTCCAAGATTCCCTATGAATATAGGTATGGCTCCTTTAAGGCAGTTTTCACGATAGAAATCGTTTCTCTGTTCCCCCACCTATATTGAAAACGACCCCATTCGGATTCCAATCATATCTCTGAAATCGCACAAGACCTTAAAGGATCGGAGTTATGGTCCCTCAAAAATTGGGCTAAGGAAACATGGTGGACGAACTGTCCGAGGCTTGTAACTTCCGTCTTTTGCAGCCGATGTATACGAGCTGACCTGAGTAAAGAGAGAAGTTGAGAATGAAAGGAAGAACGGGGCTAATGATTGGAAATCATCGCTCATCTCACGAGTTCAAGCTCTCATTTGTTCACATCGGTGGGCGAGGAATGCGCTTTTCGGGTTTGCCTTGCGCTCGAAGTGGCACCTTCGGGCTCTTTTGGAGCTTTTCCTGGCTCGGTTTTATGCGTTCTTTCAACGTCAACGTTACAGTGTGCCCCTCCACTACCCATTCCTAGTGGAAACTGAAACACATTTTCTATCGTGAACACTGCCTTTGAAGATGCCTATATTTTAAGGGAAAAAATTGGTGGGTGAGTTTATCGCAGGCCCGTATTTCTCTTCTTTCGCAACCGTTGGGCGGAAGCGAGCCAGGATAAGGAGACAGTCTGGCAATGGACGAAGAACGACGACTTCTCAGAAATTTCTTACAAATTGCTTGAGACTTCAACGAAAGTTACATAATGGCTTGAGCAACTTACTTGGAGTTCACAAGTAACTTGAATCGATGTTTCGTTTGACTTGGCCGGATCTTCGATTAAAGCATCATGTAAGTCGCGCTAATAATACACAGCATTGCGAGTAACTTGCGTCTTTGCTGCACGTAACCTGACACCCACACGCGACGCGGCCGGCACCAATACGCGACGCGGTCAGCACATAGACGCGCCGCGTGCTAGCCGAGCATGCCAAGGTCTGCCAGCGGCTAGGCGGGGCCTCCGGCCAGAGTGCGGGGCAAAGAAGAGTTTGCCTAATAATTTTTGTCTGATGCATGGACGGGGCTGCGACGGTAGATCACCCCAAGTGAAGCCGCTAACCCCGCACGACCATCAGTTTGGTTCATGAGTCAGACTAAATCGGAAACGTAAACCATACCTCTAACGTGGGTAATTTAACCGACGAGGATACCGACATCAGGGTACTGCCTCGAAAACTCGTCGCATACCTCCTTAGGAAACAGCTCGCCCCGAATTAAGTTACATACGCGATGAAATAACACATTTGAGTTATACGTCAGTACTTTATGTCACGTGTAAGTGAACTCGCACAGTGCAACATACTTACTTTGTTGAAGGTCACATGTAACTCAAAGCTCTGAAAATAAGTTGCAGGTAGCATGATTAGAGTCCTTAAAGGCAGTGTCCACGATGAAATCAGTCTCCGAGTTTTCACCGGAAATCGAGAAGTCCAAGTCCAACCTCACCAGCGATGTTGAAAAATCGGCTTAGAACAAGCACAAAAGAGCCCTAAACGGCCATAAACTTGAGTGTTCCGCTCACGCAACGCCCACTCCTTTCAACCACCTCTGATCCGTAAATAACTGGAAAACCCATTTTAAGGAAATAGCACACATTCAGTTGGCAATAGTCCACTCCAATTAACTAAACTTACCCCGTTTGATGATCGATTACCTTCTCGAACTGAAATTTTGAATTGGACAACTTTATCGGCAGCCGTTGAGGGAGTGGGCGTTGCGTGAGCGGAACACTCAAATTGGGGCGTATAGGGCTCGTTCGTACTCGTTTTTAGCCGTTTTCTCAACGTCCATAGTTAAATAGGGCTCGGACCTCTTGATTTCCGGTGAAAACTCGGAGACCGATTTTATCGTGAACACTGCCTTTGAATCGCATCTACTTTATCAAAAATTCCTGAGTTGTTGAGAATTCATCCATGCATCTAGCCGCTATCGAGTTTAGAAATCCGGTAGAGCGTGGGACCCGTGGTTTTGAGCGAAGGGGGTCGGGCCTGTGGTTGTCGCTTATACCAGACTGTTCAAAGAGGTTTGTCTTCCGATAATAGAGGGCGTTGCTACAAGCCCAAATTTGCTTTCGTTTTGTAGGTACACTCTTCATTTGAACGTATGTGAAGTCTTATTTCAATCTGTCAATTCATTCTTTGTTTACAAGCCATTTAGTGTCGCCGTGTCACAGCAATGAAAAAATTGAATATCGTGCAGTGATAAAATTCTTATTTTTGGAAGGTTTAGCACCAAAAGCAACTCACGAACGAATGTTAAAAGTTTATAATTATTGTTCACCTACAATAGCAACAGTAGAAAGATGGGTTGCTGAATTTAAACGTGGTCGTAGAAGCCTTGAAGACCATCCACGTGAATGACGTCCAAAAAGCGCATCAACACCAGAAATCATAGCCAAAATACAGGATATGGTTTTGGAAGATCGTAGATTGACTGAGAGGGATTTAGTAGAGGCTCTACACATCTCATTAGGCAGTGTGAGCCATATTTTAAGTGAAATTCTGAGTTTTAGAAAGCTGTGTGCACAATGGGTGCCGCATTCGCTAACAATGGAACGAAAACACATTCGAATGCGACTTTCTCAGCAACATTTGGAGTGTTTTAAAAAAGATAAAGTGGATTTTGTGCGTCGATTCATCACTATTGATGAGACTTGGGTCTATCACCATGATCCTGAATCAAAACAAGAGGCTCCAGTAGAGGAAAAAATTCGTGAGAAAGTCCCGGTTTGCAGAAGGAAAAATCCTTTTTCATCAGGACAATGCACCGTGTCACAAGAGCATTTAGACAATGGGTAAAATCCATGAATTAAAGTTCGAATTGTTGGAGCATCCACCGTATTCACCAGATTTGGCCCCCAGCGACTTCCATTTGCTTTCAGAACTCAAAAAATTTATGCGTGGCAAACGTTTTTCATCAAATGAAGGGGTCGTACTCTGAGAAAATTTGCCCTGGCGGCAGATCAACCCTGCCTTGAAGGCTTCTAATCGGTGCCTGCGGTGTAGTGTCTATCCAGAATCCCTCCACCGGCTATGCCATTGCATCAACCCCCAGCGGTGTCTCGACCAGGAAGCGACGCCCCCCAAATCCGGTCCGCAGGTATCAACCTCAGCCCTACCGCGACGGTGCCTGAATCTGGCGGTGACGGTGCCCGATTCCGGCCGCGACAGTGCCTGAAACCGGCTGCCCCGACTTGGTCCGCTAAAAGGGCGTAACCTTCGCCGAGGTCTGCGATGAAAAACCACCCTCTCTGCAGACTGCAGCGAAAACCGCCCACCCTTCAGCCGTGAGGATCCCCTATCCTCCAGCGGTCAAAATTGAGCTGGCCCCGTAGAGGGACTCGAAGTCAACTTCCAGGGCCCTGCATATGAATGCCGAATGAGGACACGAGTGAGATGAGGCACCTTTTATACCGGCTGTGCTCATGGTAAACACATTAACACGTGATCATTCGTGTTATCATGTTTTTTCATGTCTGCCACTGCAGCCGTGCCGGCGGTCAAGTGGTTCCGCAGCCCTCTCTGACTCTTCAGCCTGCTGACTAGTGTAGCGATGGCGTCGCGGTGATATCGCGAAGCGGGCGCGAAACTGTTGTGAGGCCCACTCTTCGCTACGCATGATTGCGGTGCCATTGCTGTACTCTTGCGGACAGGAAGGAATCTTCGAAGATTCCGGAACCGTTGCTACAGTGTTGCGGCACGGGCTCGCGTTGCGGTGCCGTCCCGCCACGGTCAATGCAAATTTTCTCACAGTAACGGCTGTTGAAGCGTATTTTGCAGACCTTCCGGATTCTCACTTGAGGCATGGGATCCACAGATTGGAGGACCGTTGGAGCAAGTCCATTTATGTTCAGGGAGACTATACTGAATAATAAAGTGTATTTTGAACCATAGAATTGTGTTTTTTCATCAAACGACAGAACATATTGAATAACCTGGTTATCGTAGGTCCGGAATCAAATTTCATGTACATATATATCATAAATTTCTAGACGTATATAATATTTAACTAAAGGGCGAGAAAAAATAAGTCTATTTCGTTGATAGGGCTATGGCTAAATTGTCACAATGAAGGTATGAAAGGTGAAGTAAGCGACGCATTTCCCCAATTGGCTTGAAATAATTACCCACTTGCTGAATGACGTCGAAGCTGAAGTCATGTCAATCTTTTTGACATTTCAAGTGCAATACGACGAGCTCTAGCACCGAATCGCCAGAGAGATCGGCATCCATCGTTGTACCTATTTGCGTTCAGAGTTGGCCGAACTGTTAAAGGCAGTGGTCGCTATGAAAACAGTGGTGGAAAAACCAAAAAAATCACTTTACCCGCGAACGGCTAAAAGACCACGAAGGTTAAGCGGCAAGAAACGAGATAAAAATAGAGTTATTAGAATCTTAAAATCCAATTCGTACAGACGTGCACAGCTCCGCCCAAAAAGATCGGAGTCTCATGTGTGTATATTCAAGAATCATTGACGTTCACAGCCAGAAATGTGTGCAAATTTAACTACTGAAAACTGTTAAACATAGAAAACAAGCGCTTGATTCAAAGTTTTGAGTAGATGAGGACAGAAATTTTTGAGCTGGTCAGTTCGAAGGCTACTGTTCATTGATTTAATTTCAATTTTAAGCCAGCTGATGTTTTTGATGTTAGAGATCATCGATGCCCATGATGTGGAGTAGGCTCGCCCAACATCAAAAGGTAGGCAAATTTATGCTTTAAATTTCGCCTAAACCAGGGTTTTTTTCGCAAATTTTCCTCATAGTTTCTACTACTCTGAATCCAGAGAAGGGTATAAAGAGAAAAAGAAGTCAGGCATATTTTATCGCGACCACTGCCTTCAATGTAAAATGCCTCGGCATGCAGTCAGCAAGGACTGTTTCTGCGGCTCATTTTTATACTCCGTCGCGTGTGCGACGGCGTCGTCGCGGCTCCCAGTACTCGACGTGGGGATGAGTCGTTGGCGAATGGGCTTGACGCAACATTACGTCCTGATTTGTTCAAGCTTTCAGCATACGTGTTAATTTTGCTCTACTTCTTTTTTAACATTGATTTTATGATTTCTCATTTACTACTGCTTGATCTAATGATTAAAGGCAGTGTTCACGATGAAAAAAAGTGTTTGAAATTCTCCTAGGAATGGGTAGTGGAGGGACACTCTGTAACGTTAACGTCGAAACAACATATGAAAACGAGCCAGGAAGAGCCCAGAAAGAGCCCGAAGTTGCTACTTTGAGCGCAAGGCAAACCCCAAAAGCGCATTGCCCGCCCGCCGACGTGAACGAATGGAAGCTTGAAATCGTGATATGAGCGGTGGTTTCCGATTATGGGCCCCGTTCTTCCCGTCATTCTCGACTTCTCTCTTTACTCAGGTCAGTTCTCATACATCGGCGGCAAAAGACGGAAGTTGCAAGGCTCGGAAAACTCGTCCACCATGCTTCTCTAGCTCAATTTCTGAGGGACCATAACTCCGTCCCCAGAAATTCTTGTACGATTGCAGAGACATCGTTGGAGTCAGCATGGGACCGTTTCCAAGATAGGCGAAAAAACAGAAAAACGTTTTTTATCGTGGACACTGCCTTTAAATGTTCGTCTTCATTTAGATACCATCGGCGTGTCAAGGATATAGAAGGCAACTATCCATTATAATATTTTATAATACTATTTTTACAAAACAAATTCAACCTTTATTATATTTTTATCAACGTCGTTCTAGGAAGATGCGAAATTTTGATTTTTTCCACTGCTCAAACGTTTCAGAGGTTCGTGTGATTCCCGCTGCTCATAGATTGCGACAAAATGATTGGCGCCGTTAAGCTCCGTGTGAGCAACAGACGAAGTTTTTCCAATTGTGCACGGTGTTACAGTTATGCAACGGAGTTCACCTAATTCATCCATTTTCGCAAACTTCCTCCTACTAGTTTCGCCGCGCTCTCGACAGTCAGTGATGAGAGCGATAGATCGCAGCGTTAGCCGCGGCGATGGAAGACAGTTCGTACACTACGACCCCGTCGCAGCGAAGGAAGTATGCACTAGGTCATAGCGCGCTTGAACACTGGTCAGTTCAGGGACAAAATCGGACCGCAATTGCCAATGGTTAAATGCATATTGTTTGGCACGCGCATTGCGTGTTCACAAACTGCGATTAATCTCACAATATCCAGGGTTCAGGGGTAAAGAGGGTAGCAAGAAGAGAAAATTTGCCAGGACATATTGAATCATTCAGGTAACTTGCTTCAATGCCTGCGATGCCCCCTATAGTTGGGGCTGTGGGTCTTAGTGGGATTGACCGATCAACTAATAGTAAGATGGTACACCAAGTGACCCCGCTCCCACTCTGTTTGACTATGCTGTCCTAATTTCACTTTTTGTCTTACTGTTTTTATAGTTTTTTTTTTATATCGGATGTTCATGCACGCTCCTAGGATGTGTAAGGTTGTGTTCCTTACTATTTCCGGCAAGCGATACAATACAATGCAATAAGCCTTGCACGATTTTAAGATGTTTTTTTTGCCGGGTATGCAGTTCAACGATGCAGTGCACGTTATGGTATGCTTACACCAGGTGGTGAGTTGATCGCCGTTTACCGAGCAGTTGAGTGAGAGCGGCGCTGGGGCTTCGGTGGTGCAGTGCGATAAGGCGCTACCCCGGAAAGGGAATATACTGGTTCAATCTCGCCCGGAGCCAAGCGTTTTGCTATCAACTCAGCACCTTCTGTAAACAATGCAATAAGTTGCACATGCCTCCGAAGTGAAACGGAAACTGTGGGAGCGAGCGCGAATAGGAAATACTGCTCATTACAACCCTTTTCGTGAGAAAAAAAATTCAGAAAACTCGTCAAAGCCAGATGCCTCTGCTCAAAACCGGCCTGATCCAGCTCAATCGTCAGGAATTGCGTGACTTGCACAGAAACTTAGTAAACAGTGCAAACACAAATAACCAGGCTTGCCAAATCTATGTAAAAAGTGGCTAGAGGGAACTCAAATACCCGGGCAGACTCTCCTTTCGCACACATAAGAACAGAAATAGAATTTTCTGGGTGTGCCTCAGCGATTCGGCAGATTCTTAGCAGGCTTCTCACCTTTTCGGAAGGTTATAGGTCTTTTATCGGAGAAGTTTTCCCGATGAAACTTCAACTGAGCGTGATTTTCCGAGAGGTGTATTGGCACACATTTACATATATAAAAGGCGAAGATAACTGAAATGGGTTGTATTTTGCTGGTTTCCAATGTTCTCGTGCAATGACGACGAAATTCTGCAGGCATGCGCGCAGAAAAAAATGCAGCAAAATCAAAAGAATTATCAGATATGAAATATCAGTATTATTCACTCAATTGGGCACTTACTAGGAAATCTCTTTAGTCAAATATGAGCTTTTTATTTATTTATTTATTTATTTATTATACGCCGTTGCCGACGTGCTCATAAGCTACAGAGTAGGGAGTTGGAACCATGGAAATGAATACAAAAGCAAATAAAAAACTTAGCGCAACGATTTAACCGCCGACCACAAAACCATTGTTGAAATTATAGAATAATTGAAAAGGCCACACTGGATAAAGTCAAGAGCCATGAAAGGTTGTGGGGGGCAGAAAGAAACAAAAAACCCGAGCGAGTAGTGCTAGAAGCATGAAACTGACCAGTGTTTCTCGGTACGGGAAATAAATTCATAGTAATCCGTCTCATATTCAAGTAACTGTGATGGAAGCGACCCTACCCACGCGGCTTCCTAGGATGAATATGGTCCTCCGACCGCTGTTAGGTATCTGGGTGATGTATCTTAAGAAAATTCCAAATGTCAGGGGCTGATAAGTGTAGATGACAGGTGAAGATAATTCAGGTTCCAGCTGCAGGCCTATAGCACTAAACTTGAGATGGAGGGAAACTTGGATGCTGAATTAAGAAATAAATATATGGCTCAGAACCCAGGTTACGACAACCTTATGAGATATGAGATGGGACCTTGGTCAGTGATCGACATAGTTAAATACGTTGCTGTGGAACGTTAATAAACCGCGAGAAGGCAATACAAGAAGAGAAGATCGTTTAGTGCTAGATAGTAGACACTGGTAATTGAGCAGGTCGCCATGAGAAGTATAGAATAGCATTAAACAATGTCGGTGACGCCGATACATTGAAGAACATCAATTCATTCATTCAAGAACACACACATTGAAGAACATCAATTGAAGATTCATTGAAGAACATCAACATTCGATACATTGAAGCTTTTGAAGGGGGAACTTACCTAGTCAAATCGAAAACGCTCTTTCCGAATCCGCCATAGTTTTGCAATGAACTTCAAGTTAGCAAGATGTAAGCGTGTAAAGATTATACCTCGTACTCCTCTGTTTCGTAATCAATTCATGCATTATTTTAACAGCTTATGCTATATTAATGGATATGATTGTGTTGAGCACACTACATTTAGCAGTTAATAGCCTTGAACGCGAGATGCGTGCTAATGGTGGTGAGTCATGGCCTTGGAAGCTTTTTCGCTATCTAGCCCCACATCAGCTAAGGCGCGTGGAAAAGAGGTATGGAGTGGGGATTGTGTAGCGAAGTTGAGGGTTTTGATAACCGTAACTGTCAATGTTCATCCAGCTTTGGTTAAAAAAGCGTCTTAAGATCAAATCGACGTCACAGTTGAATTTCTTCGTTTCTGCAGCGTTTTTCATAGTTTTCACAGCAGTGAAAACTTGAAAACATTCCCTCCAGGATTTCATTCGTTGGTCATTCATCCAGGGTAATGCTCTTGCCATTGCAAATCCATTAGCTTATCTTATCAATCAGTCTATGATGTTTGGAAAAGTGCCATCCCGATGGAGAGATGGAGACACTCGTTTGTGAATCCCATCTTGAAAATGCGACCATTTAATGACCCAGGGAAGTAAAAACGTGTGAGCATCACTTCCATTTTTTGTCGGCTTTTCGAAAAAATTTCGGATAGAACATTGTTCTTGATTTGGATGAAAACCGCAACTTCTAACACTTCGTAACATGGGTTTGTAAATGGGAGATCCGTTGAGACCAATCTATTGGAATGTGTTGATAACTGGTCCTCGATGAAAAAGGGGCATGCGATATCATATAACATGTGTCCGAATGAGAATGGCTGCCCATGCGGCCGGCGTGCTTTGCAGGCGGCCGTCGCATGTGCCTCGGACGAGTGTTGGATTCGAACGGTGGCCATCCCCCCCTGCTGCAGAGCTGATCGATCGGCGCAGTGTTTGCTGCCAGCCGGTGCCGGCCCCGTTCATCGTCGATGACTGTGGGTGACGTTTCGCATGATCGTCCTAGAGCGGCGAACTCTACGGCCGCCTGCCAAGCACGCCGGCCGCATGGGCCGCCATTCTCATTCGGACACACTTGATTTTGACTTTGCCAAGGCGTTTAATAGAGACAGCCACAAAAAACGTAAGCAGTATGCAGACGATCATATGTTCGGCCCCTTATGGCGAGTGGAACCACGGTCTTTAATCCAAATAAAAAGAAGGATATTCTGAAGATTGAAAAATGCCAAAACAGCTTCAAGTGGAAGCTTTTGATTAGGAAGAAAGGGTATTCATACAGTGCGTTTCATAATTATGGGACACCCTCGTATTTCCCTATGACACTTCTCCCGTTATCGATGGGGCTTTTCTGTAAAAACTATAGTAATCAGCTTGAGAAATCACCATTATAGTCGTATTTCCAGATCACACGAGCATCTCATCTTTTTTAGAACACAGCTTTTCGTTTTTTGGATTGTTTCATAATTATAGGACACCTTAGGTAATACGCATATTTCTTGTTCCTACGAGCGAACTAACGACGGTTTCATAGCGAATTGTGGTGCGCGCGAAGCGCGCACCAGATTTGGTTTTGAATTGGCCATGCGCGCGACCCGTTTTTCGAAATCTCAATTCAGAGTGAACGAAGAAATTAGCTCTAAATTGCATTGAAAAGAGCGCAAGAAGTTGGTATAGGAACCCAAAAATGGTTTGGAATGGTTTTCTGGTTTTCGAGTTAAAAGTGACAGACCGCGCGTTTTTGTTGTTAATCTCCTTTTTTTTCAGACGGCGTTCACGATCTTGCGGGTACACTTGAAATTGAGCTAGGGAGCTCATTTTTTGGATAGGAGGCTGGAAATGGATGCAGGTCGCTCCTAAACCATTTTGAACTTGATACCTCAACTTTGAAGGGTACCTCAAAATCGTGGGTTTACATACCAAATTAGCCGTGGAGCACGAAAACTGCTTCTTTCTGCTACGACTGTGGAGACCGTGGTGGGTGGGTGAATCTGCAGCCAATCAACACAGGTCGTCGGAGGTAAGTACTGAACTTGTCAGAATTCGTACTCATGACGCGTCATCGATCGATAATCAATTTTATCGATTTTGGCGCTTTCTGCAGTAAATGCGGCCAGTAGTAATGATAGCTGAAGGGATTGGTTTATCGGTTGGGATATTTTGCTAATCAGTCATTATCGATAAATACCAATCAATAATATTGATTTTTTCGCCCGTTGCACAAAATGCCGCAATGATTTTTTATTGTTCACTTTTTTGGGAAATTTTCTCATCATGCAAGATCAAATATTAATGAAGTCACTTGTTTGGAAACTCTTCTCATCAGGCAAGATCAAATATTAATGGTCAATAATATCGAGCTCTCACATGTTGCACAAAATGCGGGATTGAGTGGTATTTTTTATGGTTTTGGGTCATAAGTTTTAAAAATTGTACTCATACGGCAATATCGTCTGTTAGATGTTTCATCATTCCAAAATGGAATTTTCTGAGCAATATTGAAGTCAGAAAGGGAACCTTCAGGAAAAATATGTGAAATTTCTGAAAATTTAGCTTCCTGGCAAAAGTAACGATTTGGTAATGGTGAAAAAAAAGTTTCAAAAATACCTTGTAATATCTTTAAAAAACTATTTGGCGTAAAATAGCCTGGAGTAATAAAAAAGCTAGGAAATGAAGTGAAATAACCAAAGATGCGATTTGGTGGTCGATCATTTCACAAGCTTCTCCGTTAAACTTATCAAAACGAAATCAAGCGCGCAACGGAAACATTAAGCCATTCTTTAAAGCTGTAATAAGGAAATTAGCATAGGTCAAGCTAGGTGAACTCCATTCCATATCGTGCTTGATTTCGCTTTGATAAGTTCAGTGGAGAAGCTTGTGAAATGATCGACCACCAAATCGCATTTTTGGTTATTTCACTTCATTTCCTAGCTTTTATTACCCCAGGCTATTTTACGCCAAATATTTTTAAAGATATTTCAAGGTATTTTGAAACTTTTTCACCATTACCAAATCGTTACTTTTGCCAGGAAGCTAAATTTTCAGAAATATGTTCTCTGCCTCGGTTTTACACCTCATTCAGGTGACTGAAGACACTTCCTTGAAGTTTTTAGATGACTGTCGGGTTGATTTGTTCGCAGTCCTCTCTAACACATCACGTTTCCGCTCTTCAATGACCTCCATTTGCTAATGGCTCGACGTGCCAGGGTAAAATAGACACAGGTAGCAACCAGGATGTCTGACGAAACCCATGGGTCTTGATTTGAACCGAATTCTCAATGAAGCGTACGCGGGCCAGGACCAGACTCACGCAGAATTCGAGGTTGAGTATCCTTGCGCAACCATTAGACGCTAACTTTGTGCAGCACAACGTCGGATAAACAGCTACATAAAAGGAAGACATCTTTGCTAAGAGAGATTCACCGGATGACTCGGTTCAATTTGGCTCACAAGGGAACCACAATAAGTCATAGTGACCATTCCGAATGAAATGTACTTTTCTAGAACCATTTTTGGACGAAAAGTCCGAATATGCCTATCGCAGCTGCCTAGACCCACTCTGAAAAAAGTTATGAGCGTTTTTTAAAGCCTTGCGGGAAGGTAAGGGTACCCCCCATGGAATTTTTAAGGTGTTTTTAAATTTTTCTCCGGATTTTGCTAAAAAACATGTACGTAGGGGTAATCTGGGGTGCTGAACACGAATCTGGGGTTCGCTTCTATAAATTTTGAGGTTTACTGTAGGTTACGGAAGATATCATGCCATTTAGAGGGGAAAACCTACCTCAATATTCCGATTGTCGACAAATGGACATCGAATTCTTATTTAGCACCTCAAATAACCCCCACATGGAAACTTTGAGACAAATCTGAGACTTCGACCAAACTACCGTATACCCACCGTAATCTACCGTAAGCTGACAAAAATCGATAAACTGACATCAGATTCGTGTTCAGCACTCCAGATAACCCTCACAGGAACGATTTGAGCTACATCTGTCGTCACATTCCGGAAATCATCAAAAGTTGATTTTGCCGTCAATTTTCTCTGCCAGTGGGAAGCTTTGAACAATTATAGTCGAAAACTTCGGAAAAACGACAAATGAACCTCAGATTCGTGATCAGCACCCCAAATGACCCCCCAGAAAGAATTTTTAGTCGAATCTGGAAAATTTTTCTGAAACGCTTCGAGAGCCCTCTAATTGGTAAAAATAAACGCCCAACCGAAAATCCGCACAAGTCCAAAACGCTGTTAGTCTGCGCAAAGTTTGGAAAATGTTCCTTCACCCAAACTTCGCTTAGTGGGGTAGTTTTGGGCGCTGATTACGATTATCAGGTCCGTTTCCGGAATTGCGTGAAAATAATGCGCTTTTTGGATGGTACAATAGGGACGAAAATCACAGAATAAACGCTCATAACTTTTTTCAGAGTGGGTCTAGGCAGCTGCGATGGGCATATTCGGACTTTTCGTCCAAAAATGGTTCTAGGAAAGTACGTTTCATTTGGAATGGTCACTATGACTTATTGTGGTTTCCTTGTCAGCTAAACAGGACAACCGGCTCGGGGAAGTTGAGCTGCCTGACCGGTGTTGCATGGCGGATGTTCTTGGGTAGGAAAGGCAGCTGATTCCTTTCTAGATGATGTGTTCGAGCCAGAATAAGTTCAACTTGGGTGAATGGTGTAGACAAACATGCTACTGACATGATACCGCCAAGCGACAAGGATAGTGCTCTGAATGGAACTTCGTTAGTTCGGCTGATGTTCATCGAAGCGTTCTGTGAGACTTGAGAGCGTGAGCTAGCCCTCGATTCTACTCGTGTACTCGTGAATAGTTTGTATTAAGTGCCACAAAGTACTGGCGCAGTGCATTTTATCATTTTCGAGTAGAAGGCTACGGCCAATCTTCGTAGGCAAGCCAGGCAAGGCGAGTGTTCAAGCGCATCAGTCCCGAAAGACGTTCTTCGGCAGACAAGAAGTGGCGGTATTGCAAGAGCCAGCATGTAGTTCTAAGCCAAACTTCAAGGAATACCTTAAAGGTACACTGAGACGTCGAATTTACGCTGACCATAGCCAGCTTTAGACTGTGGAAGTGAACAGGCGTGTTAAGCTTTAGGAGTACGACCAAACCAACTCAACAGTCCGTCAAAAACTCCCATGAAAGATCCAATAACATCTGCATACGATAATCGAGCATGGCGATGGCCATACTTGCTATAAATGTATTGCTATTCCGTTGGTATGAACAAGAAACCTGCGGATTATCTAAGGTGTCCTATAATTATAAAACAGTCCAAAAAATGAAACGTAGTGTTCTAAAAAAGGTGAAGAGCTCGTGGAATCTGGAAAGATGACTGTAATGGTTATTTCTAAAGCTGATTACTATAGATTTGGCAGAAAAGCCCCATCGGTAACAGTAGAAGTTTTAGAGTGAATTTTGAGGGTGTCCTATGATTATGAAACGCACTGTACAACAGAATTCCGAGGTCTCACGTGAGGAATAGTTATTTCAACTTACCCACGCTTGAGTCAAGAAGAAAAGTTTTCGATATATGCATGGTCTACAAACTTTTCAACAGCAAGATAAAAATAGGTTTCTCGCAATTTTTTGAACTAAGGCGCACCCGATCCAGAAGGGGAACGTTTCAAAATGGTAATACCTCGAACCAAATCGAACATTGTCGCACATTCCTTTGCAAAAAAGGGTGAGTTCCAGCCGCACTCATTTGATGCCGAGCGCGGATCATATAAACTCTTTATCATGTTTCAAAATCATCTAATCTAATCTAATCCCCGAATATACCGAGCCGCGTCTGAATTTTTGCACACGGGTGTCAGCACCACGGATGTGCGGCAAATGATTTTGAAAATTCGGCAAACGGCAATCGGCGAAAAAAAGATCCCAAAAACAGCCGGTACTGTTTACTACATACGGTAGACGCACGTACAGTTCAACTCCGCATTGCCGTTCAGTCCGCAAAGTGCATGCTGATTGCGAAAGAGCTGTGGCGCGGTTGCGAGTATCCTCAGACAGGGATGTGGGATCACCCGGGCGGTTTCGCCCTTGGTGCCCGGGTGATCCACATTCCTGTATGAGAGATACTCTCGCAACCGCGCCGTAGCTCTGTTTTCGCAATCAGCGTGCACTTTGCAGACTGAACGACAATGCGGAGTTGAACTGTAAATAGTAAAACATCGCTCCTCTCCCACAGCACATCAAAAACGCTGCGCTGCGAAGTAATGTGATGCTTATGTGGTGATCAAGACCAAATGCTGTGTAGTGAGGCTCCTAGAAAGGCTTCAGAAGCAGTCATCTTTAGGATTAAGCCAAATCTGTGAATGTTAGAACTTCTCTAACCAACATGTAACCCTTCACGCCGAGCACGGACCACCCTTCGCAACGGGGCGGTTTGTTGTAAATATGAGCTCGATTACAGTCCACCGCTGGGCGGCGCGGCAGCTTGCAAATGAGGTAGTATCAATCATGCTGCGCCGCAAAATCAATTGTCCTCCTTTGCATCTAATCGCAGAGTAGAGTTACCGCGCATCGGGGCGAAAAAAAATTTCCTAGTAGCAAATGTGAACTAAAGTCTGTCCAAAAGAGACTGTCCGCCCACGCGGTTGGTGTGCGGGTCAAGTACCCATCGCGACGGAAATTTCGGACAAGCCCCTCCATGATCGCAAGCAACTAACTGTGCTATTAGCCTAATTTTCTCCCTTATAGACTCACAAGTATGTAAAATACCTTCGCAACGGCTGTTCGACGCGTACACGGACCGTGTGGGCGGGCAGACCCATTCGGACAGACTTAAACTGCGAGCTGGTCGCACGCTACAGCTTTTACTGATATTGCGGGGATGGAAGGCGGCGGTTGGATATGCGGGGATGCGAGGTGCGGTAGTTGGAGCGGAGTCTGGTTGAGTGGTTCCAAATCACAAGGAGAGTTTATCAACGTTTGCTGGGAAGCAAAGAATGGGGAAGCTCCTGACGCGCTACCCCTTCGCCGTTGAACAGCGCTAGGGAGGCTCGTCGGCGGGCGTGTGGCGAGCTCATGATAAGCAAGAGCTCGCCACCTGCGACATTTAGGCTTGTCGGCCGCGAAAGGCCGTCGCTCACTGGCTGGCGATGTGGCGAGAACCAACTTCTGTGAAAGTGTAATGAAATCATGAATATACCCTCTATGTGAAGCCAACATCGACTTATCCGGGACCGTCACACATTATTACAATAGCAAACGACTGAACCAGTTTAACACTGCTATCGCTGATTGCCGACATTGCAGATTTATTGGGGAAACATTTACGAAGGGGCGCTTGTCTGCTTTTCTTACTGAAATTACAGGTTGGGTATTTGTTTTAAGTATACATCAGGAGGAACTACGGAAACTGGTCACATCTACTTTAAGATAGCGCCACTAAACTCATTAAACTTCACTCCTTCTATCAGGCTCCGCCCCTTGATGAGAAACCCACGTCAGCTAATCACCTGATTATCACAAGAAATAATCATATTTAGCAGAATCTGCCAAATCTCCGTTCATTCACTTACGTATGCAAACGTGCACACTAGGTTAGCAAAATACATATAGTACGATTGTGAACCTATTTTTTCCTCTTGTTGATCAAAAATGACCAAGTGACAAAGCAAATTTCTGATATGCCGAAAACCACGGATAACGGATGCACTCGAATTCCCTTTGAATGTTGTGCCGGCAAAAGCACTAAAATTTCGGCAAACGACAGACGGCAAAAAGTACCAAAAGGGCCGGCAAACGACAAGCGGTAAACGTCAATTGCCGCACATCCCTGAGCAGAGTCGAAAATTTGCAAGCGGAGGAGCTTGCACTGATTCTCCACAATGCGTGACGAGATAATTTCCAAGCTCCTCATTATTGCATATCGTTGCCATACAATTTGCCCTAACAGTAAGAGAAGAAGGAGACCATTTCAGCTATCCCGAAAAAATTGTATAAATCGGTGTGTAGATCGAGCAAAAGAATTTAATCAAGAGCAGTAGGGGTACGCGTTCTTAAATTTTCCTTAATTAGCTAATCCTTCATTTAAAAACTGAGAGCATCGCATCGGAACAGTAAAGGGACACGCTAAACAGGATGCTCATCAAGAGGAAGAAAGTGTTTGTAGCCAAAACCGCGAACGAACGGAAATGATAGCAAGAACGCTGAGTGAGTTTATTCTAACCGAGGATGCGCCACAGCGGCTTTTCCCTTCTCCATTCCCTCATAACTGAATTTGTATTCGACAGAAAGCGCCTGCTATGGACTACTACATATGTACATGTATCCTGTCAGTTCAACGGCAGGATGTGCAATAGGAAACGGTTATTGCGCTATACTCATAACAAGGTACATAGGTCTGGTCATCACAAAAGTAAAATTATATGAAAAGTCGGAGAGAAAACGCGCAGGAGCAAGTTGGGAAGTGAGGAATGTCCGACTGCCCCCGACTTACGAAATCTATTTATATTTAAATTTATTTTGCCCTCTGGGTGCATCATGAACAATGAAAAAACAAACATGCAACGAACTTGGGCACTCGAAGAATAACCGAAAAAAGAGCGAAAACGTAAAAGAGAACAGCTTTTGTATGAAAACGAGGAATGGCCTCATTGGAATCGTTCCCGCTAGAAACAACTTAACGTCAGCGTGGATCCGGAAGAGACTTCGCGTTCACTGTTGAAGGTTGGCGCAAACTCGGTGCCGTATGCTATAACATAGGTGGACCGAGTTTGCGCCAACCATCAACAGTGAGCGCGAAGTCTCTTCCGGATCCACACCGACGTTACCATTTTCAGCCCAATTTCATCAACGAACCCGGTGAACCACACCTGTAAACTTCGGCTCGCCAAAAACGTAGAATCATGAGGTTGCAAGAGGTTAAGGATGAGGATCTGCCTCCGGTTCTCACAAGTCAACTCCCACTTTCTCATAGAATGTTAAAACGACAGTCAGACAACATGAAAACAGATACGGCACAAACTGCACGAGCAGATCAACTTCGAAAATGAAAGTGACGAGGTCTCCAAAAGCAGAAAAACTTCAAAAACGATATTGACGCGAAAAGTGATTTCACAGTGAGTTCAGACCGATTTTTCTTTACAAATGAAGGTTTTTCATAGACCCTTTCGACACTTACGTTCACTAGAGGAGCCAAGCAACACAGACGCTTGTAGAAATAATACACGGTTTTCTGCGCGTACGATGCCTCAAAGACGGTTTTGTTCTTTGCTAAACGCCGAAATTAGTGCAACGTTTCTCAAATGTATGTGTAGCAACCTTGACCAGGGAATGGCTGCTACATACTATATTTTGAATTAGTTTGGCAATTAACGACCCCATCAAAGGGACGTCTTAAACATTTCTTTGTGGTATATTTATACGATGCTGCGATATATAAAAAAAGGATACGGAATATTAGCCGGGATGCCCAAGGATGTTTCAGAGAGAGAGAGAGAGAGAGAGAGAGAGAGAGAGAGAGAGAGAGAGAGAGGAGAGAGAGAGAATTGAGAGAGAGGCAAAAGGAGGGAAATAGTTGGCGAGAGAATATTCAATGAATGTTTGTTTTGCCACTCTTTATATTGCTCTATAGGTAGTTGCTGGATATTTCAAGAGCCTATTAATCATCTCAACAGCCAAATGAATGGACGTTAAAGGCAGGGTTCTCGATAAAATCGGTTGTTGTGCTATACCCATGGAATCGTAGGTCTGGCCATCGCAAAAATGAAAATAAGTAAAAAATTGGAGAAAAAACGCTCAGGAGCAGGTTATGGCTTGGTGTTCTCCCGCGCCCAATTATCGAGATTTGATTAAAAGCCTGTTTTGTCAACTTTTATTTTCCTTCTAAAGTATTTTCTGAACATTTCTGGAGACTACTGATAACTTTAACATCAAAATAAATGTCGTATAAGCAAGCGTAATGAAAATCGCGTTAATTAGGGGCCGGCCGACACCGGTAATTAGCCGGTATTCTTTGGTTTTGAGCGTTTTTCCGCGAATTCCTGGGTTTTTCACTTATTTTTACTTTTGTGATGGCAAAATCTACATTCTTATGAAGAGAGTTCAAAAGTTGTTCTTATCGCGGACTCTGCCTTTAAAATTCCGATAACTGTGAGCGGCCGGACACCTCTTTCAGGAGAAATTATCCTCCTAATTTTTCCTTCGTCTTTTTCCTCCTACTCTCATAAATTTCCACTTCAGTGATGGCCAGATCTAACTTTTCATCAGGATAGAACAGTGATGGTTTTCATCGCGAACCCTGCCGTTAAATCCTGTATGGCGGTTTACGAGGATGAGTAGAATTATGAGGTTGAACAGGTGCTACAATGGTTAAAGCAAACAAAGTATATTGTTTCTATTAGACTTGCAGAAAGTACTAGCGGGACCGGAAAGTAATGTCATTTCTGCACATGTCGATACTTGATTGTCATCATCAGGTAATCATTTGGTTCAGAGGTAAGCAGAAGACATTGTGAGGTTATAGTGACTCCTTTGCTTATAGACAATTGATTTACGTTTTTTTTGTAATCTTGGATAAAATGGCCAGCCAAATATCAGAAGAGGTACACATCTGGCATTGAATGCTCTTTGAGTCTCGCAAGGGAAATAATGCTACCGTTGCTACCAAAAGCATTTGCGATATTTATCCAAATGCACTGGACATTCGTAAATGCCAAAGGTGGTCTTCAGAGTTCAAATCGGGTAACTGTTCACCTTTCAGACTCGTATCGATCAGGAATACCCTCAACGTTAGACAACGACGGGTTAAAGGTACAGTTCAACCTCACAACCTTTTTTCGGTTTTTCTACCTGTCTTGAAAACGCTCTCACGCTGATTCTAATGATGTCTCTGAAATCGTACAAGACCCCCTAGGTACGGAGTTACAGCTCTTCAAAAATTGAGCTACGGAAGCATGGTGGACGAGTTGTCCGAGGCTTGTAACTTTCGCCATTTGCAACTGATGTATGCGTGTGGACCTGAATGGATAGAGAGGCTGAGAATGAAGGGATGAACGGGGCTATTGATCAGAAATCATGCTCACCTCGTCTATGTTGAGCTCGAGAGACCGTAAAAGGTGCGTGCCAGAGTGGCTTCTTGACGTGGGCTCCCCAGAGTGACTTTCTCTTATATCTGGCTTATCCGCAGGAGTTGAGAACTGACACTTGGCAGGTGTTATATAGAGTGGGTCTACTTCACAACTATGAGTAAATCTCAGATTTCGTCCCTAAGGTTGGACAGTGCTTTCAACTGCGGAAGTGGAAGCGAATCCGTGACATACGGTCGAGGAATTGTGAAAAAGTCCTAACCATCCTTGGTCAAACATCCAAGAGCATTTAAAGCAGATTGAGAAAGTAGGCAGAGCAGTGCATAGTTATGTGTTTGTGTTCAGCGTGAGAAAATGACATCACCTTCCGGTCCCCCTAATTATAGATGTGCCACTCGAACAGATTCAAATCGATATATTTGAATAATTGACATTCGAATACGTATCCATTATCGGAAATTCTAAAATCGCACCATTCGAAAACTCCTCAGAAATCGGAACTCAGAAGAGGTCTTTCGAATCTATTCAAAAATCGGACCTCAAAAAAGGGTCATTCGAATCTACTGGGTATTCGAAGCCTGCTATTCAAATGAGCATTCGAATAGTTATATTTCGGGTAGTTTCGAATAAATCTGCTTTGTAAGAGTTGCCCTGAACTCGTGGTGGATGAGCGATGGTTTCCAATCAGAAGCCCCGTTCTTCCGTTCATTCTCAACTTCTCTCTTAACTCAGGTCAGCTCGCACACATCGGCTGCAAAAAACGGGAGTTACAAGCCTCGGACAACTCGTCCACCATGCTTCCGTAGCTCAATTTTTGAAGAGCCGTAACTCCGTACCTAGGGGGTCTTGTACGATTTCAGAGACATCATTGAACATGGGACCGTTTTCAAGATGGGCGGAAAAACAGAAAAATGACTTTTATCGTGCATTTAACACTGCCTTTAAAGGCACAGTACACCCTCAGATATGAATTTTGAGATTTTCGTGTATTCGTGTAGAAGGCCCTCTTGTATAACACGTGCCCAATGCGAGATCTCAGTTTCTCCAAATAAGCGAGATATAAGCGACCACCAAGGGCCCGACACACTCCAGAAACCACCACAGACCCAGCCCCTTTCCCGAATTTTGATCTCAATAGCGGCTAGATGGATTAATGGTTTTTAACCGAGTCGTCGTTCTTCACTCCCTTTGCGATCTATCTCATGATCCTGTTTTGCTCTCGTGCCGCGACTGCGAATCAAGAGAAATACGGGCCTGAGACAACTTGTCCGTCAAATTTTTGCCCTCAAAATACAGGCAGTTTCAAGGAGCCATATCTCCGTTCGTAGGGGGCCTTGGACCATTTCAGGAATATTGCTGTGATCAGAGTGTGACCCTCTCCAAATAAGGATAAAACCTTTAAAAGTTATTTTCGGGGTGTCCTTTTCCTTTGAGGTGCATGGTAGGGGGCCGTGTATTCCATTGTCAGGCATGACCACGTCAAAGGATTTCGAAATCACTTAAAGGCAGTGTTCACGATAATCTTCAATTTTGAGATTATTCGCTATATTGATTAAGTGGCCCCCGGGTAGAACTAAAATGACGTAGAAATTGAGAAAAACGCACCAGAAGTACACGAAATCCTTAAAGGCAGTGGTCGCGATCAAATATGCTTGTCGTCTTTTTCTCTCCAAATCCTTTCCTGGGTCTCGAGTAGTAGGACTCATAAAAAAAAATCGCGAAAAAACCACTATTTAGGGCCGAATTTGAAACCTGAACTTTCTTGTCTTTTGATGGTGGACGAGCCCTCTCCACATCATCGGCATCGATGACCTCTTATATCAAGAACATCAGCTAGCTTGAAATTGAATGTCAATCAATGAACCTTCGAATTTATGTACACATCTAGTCAAAAACATTGACTGAAGTGATGCTTTCATTATTCAACTGTTTTTATCCGTTAAATTTGCATTTATTTCGTCCTCTGAATGTCAATGATTTTTGACTGCTCGGCATGAGACTGCGATCTGCTTCGTCATCGCTGTGCACGTGTGCACGAACTAAGCTTCTTTGGGCCCTAGAAACTCTATTTGTAGCCCGTTTTTCACCGCGCTACCTTCATAATTTTTCAGCTGTTTTTGATCTAAGCTGATTTTTGTAGTTTTTTTCGATAAAGTTTTTCATCGTGACCACTGCCTTTAAGTATCACCTCGCCTCTTAAGTATCACAGGAAGTGTTTGTTGTGACAATGAAATTTTTTGTGGACCCGTCCTTCACAATTCTCTACTCTATATTGCTCCGTTCTTTTTTAGGGCCCTAACTAATCCCGCTTTGCAAAAAATATTCTTCTATTTTTGATTGAGCCGATTTTCCAAAGGTGACAACCACCATGACCATGTTCATTCAATCGGAGAACTAGTCCATGTTATAGAATAATATCGCTGAAATACGACGTTCCAATGCGTTTCTCACCGTTTCTCCGTAAATTTGTTAACCCTTGGAGGCCCACGCATTGTTTTATGTGAATATCTCAGGAGCGAAAATCATCGTGAGCACTGCCTTTAAAGGCAGTGTTCACGATAAAAATCGTTTTTCTGCTTCTCCGCCTATCATGAAGACGGTCCCATGCTGATTCCAATGATGTTTTTGGAATCGTTCAAGACCTTCTAGGAGTTATGGTCTCTCAAAAATTTGGCTCGGGAAACTTGTTGGTCGAGTTGTCCGAGGCTTGTAACTCCCGTTTTTTGCAGCCGATGTGTGCGAGCTGACCTTAGTACAGAGAGAAGTTAGGAATAAAGGGAAGAACGGGGCTATTGATCGGAAACCATCACTCATATCACAATCTTGAGCATTCATTTGTTCACGTCGGTGGGCGTGGAAAGTGCATCTGGGGTGTGACGAGCTGACGAGTGTCCAACTTTGGGGCCGTAGGGAACCGTTCCGAGCTCATTTTTCTTAGTTTTTTCAACGTTAGGGTTGCACTAGGCCCCGCAGCTGTCGATATCTACCAAAAAATCAGACATGGTTTTTTTCGTGGACACTGCCTTTAACGCATCTCCGCGAGCAAAATGTGGTAAATTAACGTGGTTTTGGTGTGCGTCCTCACCCTCCTCAGTTTCTGGGTACGTCAGCGCTGCAACAAATGATTCTTTTGACCATTTCCACCTCATTCAATGTGTAATTGTGCCCAATGCATCCGTAACTGATAGTATTTTGACTAGGGAATTAGAGGAGCACGCTCAAATTCTAAGTTGTTCGAGATCCTCCAATAGTTTTTTCTATCATAAAATTCCTAACCCCTTAGAAGTGCCAAAATTGTAAAAAAAATCTTTTATAGACATACCGATTCCTGCAAGTTTCAAGATTAGAAAACCAAATGATACAAAGTTGTAGCGTAAACGCAGCCTTTTTTTAGACATATGAACCAGTTGAGAACTCGTGTAAATCTGTCCGCTAACCCTCGGATGGTGAACTGGTGGTAATAATTTGGACATGAAGTTGACCAATTCTGCAACTACTTTGTCCGGCCTTTTTCATTACTGAAAAATACTGAAAATGCCATTGAAAGCAATATTCAATAATAATTTCTATGTCGATATCATTAGCTGAAACGAAGTGTTGACTACCTGGCAGAGCTGAATTTGATGAGATATTGTGTAAAGATGAAAAAATGAAAACCCTTCGAAGGCAGCCACTGAAACCACCTTGAACTTATCACCAGAAATCGTAAGGTCCGTGGCCCATCGCAACAAGGGTGTTGAAACCCGGCTCATAACTAGCAACCAATAGCAATATGCGGCCCCAAAACTTTGAATGTGGTGTGTTCGCCCCACCCACTTCTTCGCTAGCCACAGGAAAGTGGCTGGAGTGGACCCACCACATTCAAGTTTCGGGACCGCATGGCAGGAAAGTGTGAGGCAAAGGGTACGTAAAAGCATACGCGCGCACATGCTCACGATCAATGGCGGAAAGATTCGCTCCGAAATAGAAGAAACATTGACTGCTCAACCGGGTTGTTTTCAGTTTATCGATTCGAAATTACTCAAAAATTTATTCAAATATTTTCGGATCAAATTTGTTCAAATCTATTCGGAATTCGAGAAAAGAGGTAATTAGATTATATTTAAAATTTGAACCTCAAAAAAGGTGGTCATTCGAATGTATTCAAAAATCGGACTACAAAAAAGGCTGTATTCGAATCTATTAAAAATTCGAAAGTTAAAAAAGGGAGTTATTCGAATTTATTCGATATTCGATCTTTTCTTCCACGGCGGAACTATACCCCTAATATTCAGGGATGGTAATGGCATTCTAAACATGTATGACGGCGCATACTGCCCACTTCCACCAAAGTGGGAGAGCGACCGCAGGCAGCTGTACTAACTAGCGTTGCCGTGGAAAAGGAAGAGATGGTATGCAAAAAAAAAATGAGGAGCTAGAAAGTATACATTGGATCCGACTCACTCATTTTCGGATATCCATCCGGATGAACCGAAATTTTCATGATTCAAAATCCGATTCACCGAAAAAACGTCAAAATCCGAATGATCCAAAATCCGAATCACCAAAAAAGTGTCAAAATCCGAATGATCCAAAATCCGATTCACCGAAAAATCCCAAAAATTCGAATGATCCAAAATCCGATTCACCGAAAAAACGCCAAAATCCGTTTGATCCAAAATCTGAATCACCGAAATGTGTCATGAGGTCGGATAATGATTCGGATACCGAATATCCGAAAAATTTCATGATTCGGATCGGGTAACGAGTCGGATATGGAGTAGATTCGGCATGTCCTGTAACTCAAAACAAGCGTATCTGATATCACGACTCGACATTCCATTCTATAGTAGCCATACAGTTGCGTAGTTACACTGCAGACATCCAATTGGAGCGCATCGTGAAATTTACGCCGCTTTTTGTTGCGCATCATCAGCGCAGATTTCGCGCATAATGGGCATTAAACCTCTTCGTTTGGGTTGTCTGTGCGAGTATAGGCCTTTCAGAGTGGCGTCACTGCAAAAATCTTGGCGTCGCTCGCTGAGAGAAATTGGGCGTGACCATGACTTGTTGCCGAATCATATTTCTTTCTCTGCGTCTCTTACCTCTTCGCCGCCGTTTGTTCGATTGAGAAAACAGTGAAATAGGGGAAATAAATATCTTATAGAAAGGGATATATCGAATAGAAAGTACGGCGGGACGGCAGCGACAGTGACAAAAATGGTCGAAATCATTTTCATCGTGCGACGTTGTTGCCGTCGCTGCTAGCTCGCGCACTCTAGAAGCGCGGCGGTCGCCCCCGTTGCACGGCGCAGTTTGCGCTGCGTAGCACCCCCCCCCATCACTCACACCGTCTTGGCGACAGCGAGTCTCGCTGCGACGCCACTCTGGAAGGCTATTAGGGGTATGGTATATTTTGCCGCTTTCAGGACCGACAAGCATGCAACCTAGCGCAAATCGCTGCGGGACCTGCATCGTAACAACGGCATCGGTCGTCGTAGGCACAGTTATCGCGCGTCTGTCACAGCGACGCGACGCGGAGGGCTGACATACTTCGAATGGGCCGAAGCCTGTCGCTGTCGCGGGCCGAAGCTTGCAGCACACTGCGACATCGACAGGTTCAGGGTCTAGTGCATACTTTAGGCGACGCGCGACCGCGACAGTGCAGATTAACAATATCAATTTTTGGCCAATTTAGATGACAAGCATTATGTCGCGTCGCTCGTCACGGGGAGTATGCAAAAGGCCTAAAGGGTGGGAGATCCGCGACAGGCGGTCGCTGTCGCTGTGCAGAGCGACGCGACAGTGTGTCGCAAAAGTATACCATACCCATTATGGCGCGTTGAAGGTATGATTGGCTCCCAAAAACCATGTGTATTGATCGAACGGGCAAGTTTTTTCATGGAATTTATGGGTATTTACGAAATCGATGGGAAGGACTTATACTCATGATACTCATCTATACTAATGCCTTAACATTACACTCACAAGATGCACACCCACGCCGCTTCGCCGCGTACTTGTAGGCGTGAATTTTGACGCATAAAATAATCGAATCATCGCCAGACGAGAACTTAGTTTTTATCCTTCCTGGAAACCCAATCGGGTCACACGCACTTTCCTCTGCGGCGGCGCACTTACAGCTGAGTCCAACACACTTTTACCGGGGCTCGGCTCACTCACATGTAGGTCCCACACTCCCACACACTTCCCCCGGCGCTTCGTGCACTCCCGCTTGGGTCCCGCACACTTTCCCCGACGCACCCTCAATTAGGTCCCACACACTTTCCCCGGCGCTTGGCGCCCTCCAAGTTGGGTCCAACACATTTTACCTGGCGCTTCACGCATTCCCAGTTGGGTCCAACACACTTCACCCGGTGCCGCACTCCCAGTTGGGTCCAACACACCTCACCCGGTGCTTCACGCACTCCCAGTTGGGTCCAACACACTTATCCGGCGCTCGGCGCACTCACATTTGGGCCCTACACACTTCACCCGGTGCTTCACGCACTCCCAGTTGGGTCCAGTACACCCTCCCCTGCGCTTGGGTCTCTCCTAACTGGTTCCCGAACAATCTCTGGTCAACGGTCACCAGTCAACGGTCACCGGTCAGCGGTCACTGGTCAACGTTCACCGGTCAACTCTGAGCCGTTTATTATTATGTATGATTTTGAAGAGATTGTGAGAAGTGGTTTTATATGTTTGGTTTGGAAATATTCCGAAATAAAGATGATTATCAATAAAATCTTTAATCATTGTTAGGTAGAAAAACCTTTTTTCTCGAGGATTTTCGCCAGACTATCGATCTTCGATAACTTTTTGAATTATACCATCTTGTATCCGACCGGATATTCGGATTCCGACTCACCGAAAAAGGGTCGAAGTCCGAGTGATCCAAATTCCGAATCACCGAAAAAACTTGATTTCCCGATTGATCCGAGATCCGACTATCCGTTTAGCCTCCCTATCCGAATGACTCGCATTATCCGATGTTGTTTTTTTGAATCTATTCGTTTGAGTCGGATACCGACCAGTTTTGATTTTTGAGCTATCCGAAATCCGAGTACCAGAATTTTTTTTGATTCGGATCCAATGTATACTAGAAAGGAGCTGATTTGCTTCTATGTAAGCGATATGCTACCTTCGGTGAGGTTTATTCTTCTTACTCAACGAAAGATATATTTGTAGTATTTAAACATGCATAACTTTACAGACATGATTTGAAAGTGTGGCTTCCTGCTACATAGAACTATATTAACTATTTCTGTATGAACAAATCTGAAGTAAGTAGGGGAATGGTTGCAACTCATTTCAGCAGGTAAGTTGAGAAAGAAGACCGAGAAAAATATCTATTAATGCCCTCGGTTATCCATGCATATATGGATGGAGTGTTCGAGCGTGAAAAGAAAAATAGAGGCACAAAAACAAGTGGTATTCTATGAGTATATAGATGTGAGGACCTCATACTTATAATGCAAGTGTATTAATTGCTAAGGAGGCATAGAAAATTATTCATGCATCAGAAAACTGATTGATATCATCCTCCAAAAAGTTACTCGCGTATATTCTAATATTTGAAGAGTTCGTTGTTGATGAAATTCGTTTCTGATTCTTTTATACATGATGAAAGTTGAGGTATCCTATATACCCGACGAAACAATAACAGCGACAAAATCACTAAAAATAGACTTTTCAGACCTGCATAAAACCACTATCATGCAATCGAATTTCGCACGTGAAAGAGTTGATCGCCAAGTTGAGGGCGATCTCTTCATTGAATCAAGTTCAACTTTCATTTGTGTAATTTAGGGGAAAGGAAAGGGTAACTTCTATGTGCAGAAATTACATTTTTCGAAAAAAAAGGTTATGCAAACAGCAGGGTACCTATCATTAAGGAATATTTAAAGCCATCACTGAAGTTTTAGGGCCATCTTGTAGATTTTAATGAGGCGATTCTAACGGTATCTTTCTTACCCCCGAAAACCCATATTCAAAGGAGTTATGACGAAAGGGTGAAAAAAGGGCGAAAAAAATGTTTTTTTCTCGCAGTTCTACGAAGTTTGATTGTGGATATTGTACTTTTTTTTCGGAGTGCTAGATGACGGCTGGGAACTGGGATTTGGTTCACAGGTTCGGCCACTCTATTTTGAACCATACATTTTTACGTCGTAGGTGTGGTCCTTGGAGTCCATTTATGGGGTGTTTTTTTCCTGTAACTCATCAGTATTCTGCCGGGAGGTTTTGAGCAATGTGGGCTTGTATGTATATATCGAGTGATATCCCATATCGATTGATGTCAATTGGCCCATATCAAAAACACGTCCTGTGGAATGCTGAAGGATTTTGGATCACATAATGGAATCAAGCCTGAAAATTCGAATGTGGTCCCCACCACAAACGATACCTATAAAATTGAATGAATTCTCAAATCACAGTAGAATCTAACTAAACACTACCTGCTACTAGGCTTTAGCTCCTCACACCGAAGTACCTAGTTCACGCTGCAGATTACAAGCTCGGAAGAACACAATCCATCTGACTTCTTCATCAGGGGTAAACAACAACAAGCCAGAAACACTGTCAGCTGGATTTGATGCTAGAGTTGAGAACAGAAGGCAGAACTAGTTGATGAACCTTTGTCTGGCTTACCTTCTAGACAAAAAAGGATACTCACGCCAACAGAAAAGGGTAAAGGATTCTGCAAAGATGGAAACATGAAGTCCTGATCCCACTACCTGAACTTTGAACGATCTTGAACAAAAAACAGAGAATAAGATATGCCGGCTTTCTTCTTTGTGCGACAACTGACAGCAGACAGAATAAAATTTGTTGAAAAGCTTTCTCTAACCTTTCTCTAACATTAATTCTTGTTCACTGAAATTATTATGTCCGGTTTGGTGCACGCGCGCTGTTTGAAACTTCACTCCACCAGAAGTTTTTCGCTTAAAGGCAGTGGTCACGATGAAAAACGTTATCGAAAAAAACTACAAAAATCAGCTTAGATCAAAAACAGCTGAAAAACTGTGAAGGTAGCGCGGTGAAAAACGGTCCACAAATAGAGTTTCTAGGGAAGCTAGTTCGTGCACACGTGCACAGCGATGACGAAACAGATCGCAGTCTCATGCCGAGCAGTCAAAAATCATCGACATTCAGAGGACGAAATAATTGCAAATTTAACGAATAAAAACAGTTGCATAATGAAAGCATCACTTCAGTCAATGTTCTTGACTAGATGTGTACATAAATTCGAAGGTTCATTGATTGACATTCAATTTCAAGCTAGCTGATGTTCTTGATATAAGAGGTCATCGATGCCGATGATGTGGAGAGGGCTCGCCCACCATCAAAAGACAAGAAAGTTCAGATTTCAAATTCGGCCCAAAACAGTGGTTTTTCGCGATTTTTTCGTATAGGTCCTACTACTCGAGACCCAGGAAAGGATTTGGAGAGAAAAAGACGACAAGCATATTTGATCGCGACCACTGCCTTTAAGCAATGTTTTCAGGCGCTTCCTTAGCTCACAAAGTCAAATTGCCGGTTTAAAAGTTGCCGAATCGTATTTTTAGGGACATTTTTGGGTTTCTTACGCTCTGGGAGGTTATTTGGGGTGCTGATCACGAATCTGAGGTTCATTTATCGATTTCTCGAAGTTTTCGACTGTATTCGTTAACAGATTCCCATAGAGGGAGAATTTGATGGCAAATCGCGACTTTTGACGATTTCCGGAGTGAATATGCTCAAAATATTTCTCTGGGGGGTTAGTTGGAGTGCTGAACACAAGACAGCCTACGGTAGATTACGGTGGGTATACGGTAGTTTGGCCAAAGTCTCAGCCTTGTCTTAAAGTTTCTATGTGGGTGTTATTTGGGATGCTGAATACGAATTCGATGTTTATTTGTCGACTATCGGTTTATTGAGGTAGGTTTTGCCTCCTAATTGGCATGTTACCTACCGTAACCTACAGTAAACCTTAAAATTTCGACAAGCGAACCCCAGATTGGTGTTCAGCACCCCAGATTACCCCTACATACATGTTCTAGCGAACGCGATGGGATTTATGATCACCTAGCACGATGCGAACGCATCATGCACGGACCTACCCACGGGTATGACAACCCTGGATAGCGGTGTGACCAACACCTAGAAGGATCTCACTAGATCCCTGGTTCCCCGGCCCACTATCTAGACGCATCGATGGCTACTATGCATCCGTCAGCTCGCCCCGTTAACGCAAGGTTATCTCGCAACCTGCTCCCCTCAAGCAGGTGGAGTCCTCGCGTTCACTGGGCATCACCATGTCCACTAACCTGGGACAGCCGCACTAACCAGCCACGTAACCCAACCAACATGTATGGGGGCCCATGGGGGGTAGTTCCGCGTAGTACCATCGTAATGGCACAACAACACAAGCCAACCATATTGACACCGTTATAGCAGCGCTATATGAACACCAACACAGGTTCAAGGTACACAGTGATAAGTTATAACCCTCTATCCTTAAGGCACTAACACCTAAAGGCATCTACAGGGTTCGCCTTACAGTTGACTGTTCAATTGGCTCACATCCCACACCGCGTAGTAGGTAGCGGAGCCTACCACGGCGTAATATAGATTGCGTAGTACGTGGTGCCGTAGTATCGCGTCTCTCCCACTAGTCAACCGCACATCGCTCGCAGTGACTAATGCCAGAAGCCGTTGGGCCTCCGCCAACCTTCAGGCCGCTCGGTCTAAGCCGAGCTGGCGCCCAGATGCCGGCTTCACGGAGCCCACGGTTCCGGGGTCACCCGGTAGGCCATCACTGCCGAAGCAGTGCAGTATCAACTATACATTGGATCCGACTCACTCATTTTCGGATATCCATCCAAGTGAACCGAAATTTTAATGATTCAAAATCCGATCCACCGAAAAAACGCCAAAATCCGTTAGATCCGAAATCTGAATCACCGAAATGTGACATGAGTCGGATAATGATTCGGATACCGAATATCCGAAAAATATCATGATTCGGATCGGATAACGAGTCGGATATGGTTGGACTCGGCATGTCCTTTTACTCAAACAAGCGTATCCGATGTCACGACTCGACATTCCATTCTACAGTAGCCATACAGGTGCCTAATTACTATACATTGGATCCGAATCAAAAATTTTCGGATAACTCAAAAACCAAAGGCCGTGGATATCCGAATCAAACGGATAGATTCAAAATAACAACATCGGATAATCTGATTCAGTCGGATAGGGAGGCTAAACGGATATTCGGATTTCGGATCAATCCGAAAATTACGTTTTTTCGGTGATTCGGAATTTGGATCACTCGGATTTTGACGTTTTTTCGGTGAATCGGATTTTGATTCACGGAAATTTCGATTCATTTGGATGGATATCCGAAAATATGTGAGTCGGATCCAATGTATAGTGCGTAGTTACACTGCAGACATCCAATTGGAGCACATCGTAAAATCTACGCCGCTTTTTGTTGCTCATCACTAGCGCAGATCTTGCGCATAATTGGCATTAATCCTCTTCGTTTGGGTTGTCTGTGCGAGTATAGGCCTTTCAGAGTGGCGTCGGTGCAAAATTCTTGGCGTCGCTCTCCAGAGCGATAGAAATTGGGCGTGACCAGTGAAATAAAGGAAATAAATATTTTATAGAGAGTCAATGGACAGGTACTAACAAAGGAACATCAACAAATAGAAAGAAACTACGGCGGGACGGCAGCGACGGAAATGGGTCGAAATAAGGGCTTTGCAGAGTTGCAGCAACCAGCGGCACGCCGCCGAGCGAGAGCTTTGAGGCTTGGTCGAACCCGACGCGGCGATGAGCACAGAGACCTCGCAGAGTTGCAGCGACGTTGTCGTCAGCATAGCATTCTAGCATTGCGTACGATCTCATTCATTTGACGTCGCATCTCGCTATATACAGTTTTTGCTGGTTTGATACGATTCGAAACTTATGTAAATGTCTACCAGCAACTTCTACAAAATATTGTGATCAAAGAGCTGAAAAATTATTCAAGTTTACGACCAGTAGAGTGCTGCCTTGATGAATAGTTTTCGAGATAATAAAATCAGTGGACGGTTTGTGGCAACCGCTTTGAAAACAGTCGTACCAGACGACATTGAAACAAAAAATATCAAATAAAACTGGAAACAAAACCAATTCGAGGTGAAACTGCGAATTTGGACTATTTGAAGTATGCTCCAATGATTTTCCCTTCAATTTGTGCTGAAATAGAAAGAAAGGTCCTCAGAGGGTTGAATTCATGAAAGGAATAAGAGAAAAAAGCTCGAATCGATCGTCGGCGGCGGTCGTCGCCAGCGATGGAAATGGTCGAGACCATTCTCCGACGCCGCTCGGTGACGGCGTCGCTCCGGGAGTCGCTGTTGTCGCGGCGGGGGAAACACTCTGCGAGGTAACCACGTCACTGCTGCCGCGCGACACGCCGCCGCCATCGCCCTCTGCGTGGCGCCCCCCATTCTCCATCATTGCACTGCCGCAGCGAGACTCGCCGCGGTGCAACTCTGCAGAGCCCTATATTTTCATCACGTGACGTTGTTGCCGTCGCTGCTAGCTCGCGCACTCTGAAAGCGCGGCGGTCACCTCCGTCAGCACACTGCGCTGCGTAGCACCCCCCCCCATCACTCACGCCGTCTCCGTGACAGCGAGTTTTGCTGCGACGCCACTCTGAAAGGCTCTTAGGGGTATGGTATACTTTGGGATGGTTGCCATCGTGTATCAACACTCCTGAGGAGGCGGGAGAAACGGGGGAGGAGCGAGCTTTCTGATTGGACACCTGCACCCAACAGCCAGGGGCCGGAGCTAGCACGTGCTGCGTCCAATAAGGAACCTCGCCCCTCCCCGTTTCTCCCGCCTCCTCAAGAGTGTTGATACACGATGGCCACTCACCTATACTTTGCCGCTGTCACTGACCGACAAGCATGCAATCTAGCGCAAATCGCTGCGGGACCTACATCGTAACAACGGCATGTCCCGGTCGTCGTAGGCACAGTTATCGCGCGTCTCTCTACCCAACGACGCGAAGGCTGACCATTACTGCAACATGGGCCGGGAGACTGTCGCTGTCGCGGGCCGAGGCTTGCAGCACACTGCTGACAGCGACAGAGTTTTGGGCTAGTGCATACTTTCCGCGAAGCGCAGCCATATTGCGAGAGTGCATATCGTTAGCATAATCGATTTTGGTCGATTTAGATATATATATATATATAAATATATTTATTACATAGGCAAATATGTAGTCAAAAACAATGTTCAAAATGATCGCGAAATACGAATGAACCATACGAAGTTTAAAGCATGAAACTAGAAAAAAACAACATAGCGGAACAGAAAAGAAAAGCGCATTGCTGTAATAATCATCGATCAGCCAGCTCAAATTTTCTCGAATGAAATTTTTTGAATGACGTAAAGTTGGAAGGAATGGAATGATTGACGCGACATGGAGATTACAAGCATCTATGTCGCGTCGCTCGTCACGAGGAAGTATTCACGCTAGGCCTAAAGGGTGAGGAGCTCCGCGACTGGCGGGTCGCTGTCGCTCTGCAGAGACGACGCGAAGGTGTGTCGCAAAAGTATACCCGCATACCCCTTATGGCGCATTGAGGGTACGATTGGCTCCCAGGAAACCATGTGTATTGATCCAGAATCCTGTTTTAGGCTGATTAGAACCCAGGAACTCACGGGTATTTACGAAATCTGATAGGGAAGCGACTGATACTCATGATACTCATCTATATTAATGCTTTAGCACTACACTCACTTTGAAGAAATTGTGAAAAGTGATCATATCTGTTTTGTTTTCAAATATTCCGAAATAAAGATGATTATCATTATTAATTCTTTAATCATAGTAAGGTGGAAAAATCTTTTTTTCTTAGAAGATTTTCGCCAGACTATCGATTTTCGATAGACTTTCAGAATTATACCATCTTTTATCCGACCGGATATCCGACTCGGATATTCGGATTCCGACTCACCGAAAAAAGTTGAAATCCGAGTGATCCAAATTCCGAACCACCGAAAAAACGTGATTTTCGGATTTGCCGAGAATTCGGACAGATTGCTCGACAACTCCTTCCGAAATTGAGAATATGTCTCGAATATGTCAAAAATTTCCGCAAGAATTCAGAACATCACTTTAGAACCCTCTTTACACTATACTCTTCAAACTTTGCCGCTGCTGTTTTTTTTTCTTTTCGTGTGGGTCCTCTGTGGTTTTTTCCTCCAGTCTTCTAGCTGGTTGCCAATTATAATGTGTTTCACCGATTTCTTGAATATCGAACTCGTTTTCTTGGAAGTTTTCATCTTCTAGAGAAAATAGCGAACATACCAAAACATGGGATTTTCAAGTGTAGGTGAATTTTGAAGTTATCGAGGTTTCAAGTACTGATCTTTTTTGATGATCGGTAGTTGCAGCAGTCAGATTTAGAATATATTATTCAAGAAGTTACCCATGAAGTATCAGAACAACGTTTTGAAATTAAGATTGTTCATCTCAGAATAAATCTCGAGTGACTCAAAATTCTGACCCGAAGATATGCAACTCCGTAAATCTTGCAATGGGTTGTTTAGCTTTATGTTTACGGTGTACAATATGTGGAGGCTTCCGGCAGAAACCACACCTGCAGCCAGCAGTTTTGGCCACTGACTGCAGATGCCTGTACCCACCGGAAGTCCACAATTTGCAACGTATGGGTCACGATAGTAGGATATTTAGTGGACCAGGGTCGATTTACTTTATATACAAAGTTCCACCGCCATAAGATGGAAGTCTGAACACCGCTACACTATAATGGCTCACACCTTTCTCAGGTGTGGTCCCGCCGGAAGTCGACAATTTTGGAAAACTAGGAGCCACGAGAGTAGGATATTTTTGAGTCCAGTGTGGTCGATTTACTGTCTACGCAAACTTTTCTGCAACCGTCCTAGAATTCTGAAGACCACTACACTGACAGCGCACTGGTGCTGGGCAAGGCCAATAGCTTTGCCCATGTTGAACGATTTTGTTGGACTCCGCAGCACATTTGTTTGTCTCTGCTGCGGAAGTCGATGAATCTGAGCCAGGTTGGAGAAATTCGGCAAACGAAATTGCGTGGAACAAGATTTCCGTGGGCTTCACCGACAGTCTCAATCAACACTTGGGCAGGAGCCCCCATTTTTTGGTAAGTATATACAATTGTACATGTGTATAACTGTGTGGTTCACTGTTGAGAATCGGGCAAGAAGTTATCGGGGATTGAGTCGAGAAGTTGTCAGAGAAATCTGTGGAAAGATTGTCCAGAATTCTTTCTAGAGTCTGCGAAAAGTTGTCCTGCCATTCGTACGCCTGCAGGACAACTTTTCGTCCAATTCTCGACATCTAGTTTTACTTGGAAAATACTCTTTTGACAAAGCTTATCGGCCGAAACTACAATTAACAAAGGGAATCTGCGCAGTGATGGAATTGAGGAATGAATTATCGAGTGCATGGGTTACTGTGTTTGTTCCTTCACGTTTTCTTTGCCGGAGCGAGGGTAGAGACAGCGAGAAAGTGTGGGGAAAATGAGACGCAGTATACACGCGGGATAAAAATCATTAAATTTCTGCTCCTGTGTGATCCGTTCAACAATAGAAAAAACCCCTTTGCGTACAAAGGAATATATTTTGCGCTTTTTGGTACCAATTCGACGTTTCTCACTGAATCTACCTTTTGTTCGGACAATAAGAAGTAGCACGACAAAGCAAGAAAACGATAATATAGGCTTGACGTAATGGCATTGATGTCTACTAAAGCCCAACAAGTGGGAAACTTTCTGCCACTCCTGACTTGAGCCGCTTCGAACAGCGTTGTTGCACCAGAATGAGGAAGCTGGGTTATAAATTTTGAGTTGCTTTTTCCCTGCCGATCTCATCAGTCGATGAATTGCTGTTAATCAGCACTCAATACACAGTTATTGGCAATAACACATGAAACATGAAACTTCGTAACTGTGCTAAAAATGGATTACAGGCTGTCTAGAATTAAACATGAGCATGTAACAGGCTCCTCCTAATGAGGCATCAGACCCTCAAAAGAGCAGCTTGTACGTTTGCCCCACACATCGATATTTTGACATATTTCTAGCACTTCATCAAACTTCACCACACCAACGAAACAAAAAACCGCACAAAGTGGTAGCTCAGCACACAACGCCTCGTACCAGCTTCAACTGAAAGGTTTGATTCAGAGCTGAGTGTCTTGCTCAATGGAGTTCTCATGGTACACGTTTTACGAGTTCATTACATATCCAATGAGAATTTGTGACTGATACCCCCATGAAAATTGAGCAGGAAACTTGACACGGAAATTGTTAATTTGCAAATTCCGATTAGCAGGCTACTTCAAATTGCAGAGTGCGAAAACTTTCGATTGTATCATGAGAATGCGCGTCTGAATGCATTCTGTATGTGAAGGGCACCGTATGCCTAGAGCACCTGAAAAATCAAAGGGTACATATGTCACCAAGCGTGAGGACAACGGAGAATGCACTACGCTTGCTACATCAAGTTGAAAGCTGGAGCAAGCTTACTGCTGAAGGATGACAAAAAAACTGAGGTCAAAAAGCTGCTCACTGAGGCATAGGTGATTATTCCGCTTCAAAAATCTGGAGTGGGAGTCACAGAAAGTTTCTGAACCTACCTCATAGTAGATATGTCCTTACTGATGATAGATTTGGGTGTACTTCCAGCTCCAAAGATGTAGCCTCAGACACACCGGAAAAGTTCACAAATTTAAACGAAGTTTGCTCTTGTGGGGAGACTACTGACTAGAAAACTGAACCCAGAACAGACTGGAGTTTTTGAAAAATGGGTTCTGGAGTGTTGTGGCAAAAACAACTAGAAGTTTGGTAAAATTCTCTCTCCAATACACTTGGTTAGATCAAAAAACGACTGAAATGTTGAAGAAGATGAGACCTTGCTCTATCCAAAGGAATGAAGCAAATGTGGCATAGACAGTGGCCTAGCAGTCATCTGGAAACGTTCGCCAAGAAGTTTGAGTGGCGTCAACTAATCTGGAGTCTGGAGTTATGACTCGTTTTGATCCCTTAGGTAATGCCTGCTGCATGCGCCTCAACGATCATTGCAATAAGGTAGCATGCGCCCAACCAACCTACGGCTAAGCCGGTAAGGTGGACAAAACGATGGATTGGTGTGTGCTGCTAGTTCGAATCCTACTATTCGATTTTCAGCTTGGCTTTTGAAAAGCTAGCCCACATATTCATTGTTCCACGATAGAGTTTGATTAATTACTTTGCTGTCACATACGTTGCTCGTTGTCGGTGACGCTATCGTACAGAGTTACTGGCTAAACATTTTATTTTTATCTCGAGGCTAGTGTCGTACCTGATCAGTGGAAAAGCTTCCAAGACAGTTCTTATCTTTAAGAAGGGAGACAAAGGAGGTTATCGGAAACTCATAGCCCTATCGCTCTGCTGCCAGTTCCATATAAAGCTTTCACCAAGATCATAATAACCTTAATCGTTTGGAATTACCAGCATGGATTCCTACCAGCCAGTGGAGCAAGCTGGGCTTAGAAAAAGGTTTCTGCTGTGTAGACCACATTCACAACATTTTCCAGCCGATAGAGCGATGTCAGAGAATACAAGTTGCCCGCCCTGCTCAGCATTCGTTGGTTACAAGAAGGCTATCTCGACTCAGTGGAGACTAATGCTGTTCTCACTGACCTGATATGCGGATGCATCCAGGTCAGGGACCGATGCACAAACCCCCTGCCGTCAGAACGCCACTGCTAGCGCTGCGAACAGGAGTGGGCGCCCGCCGGAAGGGCATTGATCAACTGCCGGCCGCACAGCTGATCGGCTGCAATATTTTCTCCTCATATCCTCATCCTCATTTTGATTTCTCTGCTCCCCTTTTCATCTGTCCCTTCTTTTATGCTTATAAACTATCCACTAACAGTTTTATGTTTGTTCAATGGTTTTATATGTGTTCGCCCGTGTAGACATTATGCTGCTCAAGTTTTTACTCCAAATTTTTCAGGTTGTGGATATTCGTCCGAGAGCTTATTGGTATTCTATTCAGCTGAACTATATTGAACATCAACTGTGATTTGATCCCTAATAATAAAGCTGCATTTTTATCAAGCTTTCCAAAAATGAATTTACATTCGTTCTAAATTCGTCTTTTTTACATCTTTACCGTTTTCAAACCACAAAAATTGTTAGGTAGTGTGAATTATTCATCTTTATTATTTACAGTTGTCCCCACGCCAGTCGTTTGTTTTTATCCCAAAAAAGATAAGGGGATCGTAGAGGAAAAAAGTGGTGACATTTTGGGGATTAGACAACGCGCTGGACAAATTCATTGAGAATCCGTTCATCCTTATCAAAACCGACGGATGACATTTAGACTTTAAAAAAACTATGAACTGGTTGATGTGAGTAGCCGAGCGGTCGCTCAGGTCGAAACATTGCTCCATATCAGCCGTATTCTCTAGCAGTTCGTTATTAAATCCCAAAATGTTTAACTTTTTCCTCTACGATTGCTCTACCTTTGGGATAAAAACGGGCGACGGACGTGGGACAATTAAAATAACAAAAATGTGAATAACTACACTATCTAACAATTTTTGCTGGTTCGAAAATGGTAAAAAAGGTAAAAACCCACGACGAAATTAGAACGAATGGAAAAATACATTTTTGAAAGCGATAAAAATGCAGCTTTCAATAGGATCAAATCACAGTTGATGTTCAATATATTAGGTCTAGAAGTTAATTTCCGCGTTTTTTTACGCTTTTTACACTATTGAAAACTGGACATACTTAAACAAAATTTTTATTCAAAATAATTTCCGTCATTAATAACAACCATTTCCCAGAGTTTGGGTAACTTATGGATTCCATCATAATAAAATTTTTCTGGTTTGGCTCTCCACCCATTCATCGAGCCATTTTTTGACATCTTGACGATCTTGAAAGCGCGTTCGCCAGACCATGCGCCATTGAGACCGGAAAAAGGTGATAATCCGACGGGGCGATGTCTGGAGAGCATGGCGGGTGCGGTAAGACTTCCCATTTGAACTCTTTTTAGCGTATCCTTTACCGTTCGAGCAACATGAGGTCGAGCGTTATCATGAAGCAATATGACTTTTTCGTGTCGACTCGCCCATTCTGGTCTCTTTGCTTCGATTTCATGCCGCAATTGCGCTTGTTGATGTTGATAGCGGATTCGCGGTGCAACTGTTTCGCCAGGTTGAAGAAGTTCATAGTACAGTATACCGCGTTGATCCCACCATATGCACAGCAAGACCTTCTTCCCGTGGGATGTTTGGCTTATGCGGTCGAAGTTGTTGTTCCACCAGGACTAACCCACGATTTTCTTCGCTTCGGATTGTCGTAGTACACCCACTTTTCATCGCCAGTTGCGATGCGGTGTAAAAAAGACTTTCTTTGGAATCGGTCCAACAAGACGGTGAAGTTGTTTTTCTCTGCTCTTTGTTGCGTTCTGAGAGCTCATAGGGGATCCATTTTCCTTCCTTTTGAATCTTCCCATTGCCTTCAATCGAATAGAAATTTCGTTTTTGGTGACGCCGAGAGATGCCGCGAGCTGTTCTTGCGTTTCTGAGCCGAACCTTGATCCAACAAAGCCTGGAAGTTCTTCGTCTTCGAACTTTTTTGGCTGTCCTGGTCGATCTTTTGTCCTTAACGTCAAAATCACCTTGATTTGAAACGCTGAAACCATTCTTGGCAGGTTCTTATGGATGGAGCAGCATCCCCGTAAGCTTGGGCAAGCATTTGGTCATTCTTCTTGAGATGAAAAAGGAAAAGGAGAGCTTCCCGCAAATGGCGTTTTTCCCGCACAAAAGTTGACATATTCTGAAACTAAAATAATACTTTATAAGGTACGACAAGTTATATATCAATAGAAAGCTGATAATACAGTGAGCATTATAACATAAAATTCGTTATATAAAAATAATTTTATTTTTTACAAAATACTAATAACAACAAAACGCGGAAATTAACTTAGACCTAATAGTTCAGCAGAATAGACTACCATGGTAAGCTCTCGGACGAAAATCCATAACCTGGAAAAAGAAGAATTTGGGTAAAAAAATCTTGAACAGCATAATGTGCTATATAACACATTGTATAAAACCATTGAACAAACATAGGAACTGTTAATGGATAGTTTATAAGCATTAAAGAAGGGGACAGATGAAAAGGGGAGCAGAGAAATCAAAGAGAAGATGAGCATGAGGAGAAAATATTGCAGCCGATCAGCTGTGCGGCCGGCAGTTGATCGATGCCGTTCCGGCGGGCGCCCACCCCATTCGCAGCGCCCAGCAGGGCCGGCGGGGGGGGGGGTTGTGCATCGGCCCCTGACCTGGATACATCCACTATACACGCAAGAGTCGACCCCTCATATGTTGACATATTGAAGCAGTGCAACAATGGAACCTCAATAATGATACAGCTCTTCGAACGTAAGCTGCTCATCCCCATCGAGAAGGGCGGCACGATCTCGCCGAAGCTCTTCACATCGGCACTACAACATGCAATAGGTAAGCTTGACTGGAACAACAGAGGCCTTGCTCATGTGGCGGGAAGAATCTTGTCCAACCTGCGTTTTGGCAGACGACATAGTGCTTATAAGCATGAGTACGGAGCTGGGAGCTGAATTCGATGCTGAACATGAGCTGGACGAAGTGGTAGCAGTACCATTGGTCTCTGAGGATGAACATGCGGAAGACCCAGGCGATGGTCAACCAGTGGTCTGACGATGGACAGGTGTTTCTTCATACAACCTGACGTCGTGATCCGAAAGTGGACAGCTACGTCTATCTAAGACTTGAGAATTGAATATTAAGAACGAGCTCACGAATAAAATCGGACGTCGAAGAAGGGCTGCGCGGGCCGCTATGGGTACGATTCGAGAAGTCGCCTGGTGAGATACGCGATGGCAAAGCTGCGGGCGCACCTGTTCTCCACAGTGCTTCCAGCTTTGTGCTATGGCTGCGTCACCTGCGCTCACAACAAAGGAGTTTGTGTGGCTGCATGGAGGAATACGCACAGGCGCTGGAAAGATGTCTCCTGGACCGAACTGGTCGGAGGATTCAGAGGCAGCAGCAATACGTCTGAGCAGTGAGGATCTCCGCAAAATGTCAAGACTCCGCGACCCGTTGATCCAAATCCAATCCGCCAACTGAGAAATGGGCAGGACATGTCGTGCGCATTTGAACGAATGATGCAGATGGAGTACCAGACTCTCTCACTGGTACGCCTCGATATGTAAAGGGCACTAGGCCGACCAGCGACTCAGTTGGGCTGATGCGATTAAGCAAATCATTCTAACAAAGAGATTTACTGCACTGGATGACTGTGGCTAATTCCAGAGAAGAATGGAGGGAATGTGGTCACATCGAGAAAGATCACCGATGAGGATGAGTATCAAAGAGTATCAAAAGCAAAGGCACGCTATTTGTTATCCTTTTATGGCGAAACATCACTTTGGGAGCTAAGTTTGATGTTTGACGCTGGAACAGAAAAATCCACATCACACAAAAACTTGGTTCATACTACACCACAGAGTTCGCTTTCGAAACTTTACTCAACACATAAGGACAATTTTTGGACTACTTTGATGCCTTTATGACATGGTATATGATCACAGGAGATGTTTACAAGGTAGCTGAGTTGAAAGCAAAGCCTAGTCAGATGTCAGACAGGACTCAGAACCTGCATTGCTCTAGATTTCCGGACAACAGTGTTACACATTACACAACTGACACCCTGCTATGTATCCTCAGCTCAAAAGGCAAAGCACAGCTCAAAGACAAGTGTTCTTGCACGACGAAAAGTGGCCCATTTATTTCGCAATGTGAAAGAATCGGAATGAAAGAACATATTATGTAGAACAGTTTAAAACAGGGTCCAAAGCAAAAAAACAGAACAATAGAGAAATGAAAACTCTAAGGAACACAAAACTTGTTTGTCGTCGCAACAAAGCAGGCTCCACAATGCACTAAGCGGACTGAGGTTCATGCTTTTTCAAAGTGGTGTTTTCTCGAGTTCTTCACAAATTCATCTCTATCCCGGGACAAAACAATGGTCTTACAAGGGAGGATTGCACACATAAGATACAGTTCCGAGATGCAAGCTTTGATGTGCTCTAACTGGGAGGACACTGCTCCAATATTCACATACTCTTGATCGACTAAGTGCCTCAGAGATTTACCGAAGTTTTTTAAAAGTGTGCACTTCCATAGCTTTGGCAAGGGTGAAGGGGTACAAGAATGACAATTTTTCTGGCGCTCAAATAATTTGTCTCGGATTAAGCTTAAAACTTCTTTCTTAGGGGTTACTCTGGGTGCAGAATACGAACATGAAGCCCACTAGTCAATATTTGAAAAATTCCATCTAATTTGATCCAGAGCTTCAAAAATGTGGGAAATTTTAAGGAGCAAACGCGACTTTTGACGATTTCGAGAATGCTAAGATCAAATCGCCTCAAAATCCTGTACATGGGGGTTATTCGGAATGCCTAACAGAAATCTGTTATCTGCTTGTCGATTTTCGATAGATTACGGTGGGTTACGGTGGGTTTA